>CM014737.1:26659507-26896935 GCA_004329165.1 Spatholobus suberectus | reverse complement strand
GTTATATATTTCAAATTGTTTACATATACAGTCCTCATCTATCATTATATTTTTATGATACATTTTTGTGAATACGTAAAAAAGAAATATGGTACTCCTAGAATCAAAACTCAAAAGGAAGAAAAAATATCTCAGCAGGATCTTGTCACTAGTTTCTGAAACCAATAATTTATTTTTTTTTCTTTTCTTTTGTAGTGTGACATGAAGACACTCTTAGTTATGTGTCCTTTCCTATAGACACATTAACAATATGAGATAATGTATGGATCAATATTCACAAGAATGTCAGAGCCAGGGAAAGTGCCACAGCAACTTGGACTAGGGCTATATTCCTTACTAATAACAGTACATGCATACAAGTATCTTCCTTGGTAGTTTTGAGTATGCTTGCATACTATTTTCTTTTGAGTAATCAATACTTGTATTTGTTTGTTTAAGAACTTAGTAGGTCCACATGATAATTTTCAATTATAAGAACCCATGTTAATAACTTGATTGTTAATACACATTCTTCTAAATCGAAGATTTCAGCGTAAACCACAGAAAGGCAATACCTGGGGTGATACAAGGCACTGCTCAATTCCATCTGTTTAATGAAATTGAAACATTGAGTCACGCAATTCCATTTGTTGATTGAAGCTGTCATATGCCGAAGTGCTTATTGGGCTGATCCCAAATCCTTTTAACAGCTGCTTCTGCGGTGTAAAAATTCTTTTGGAGTAGGTTCGTACCCCCATTATAACCTCAACTTTAAACCTTATTTGATTTTTGGCTCTGCTATTTAGGAAGCCAGAACATCTTTGGTCATACATCACACACACATGATCTGATTTAATTGAGAAATGCCAACAATCTATTTCCATTCTGACACTGTCCTTTTTACCTTCACCCTCACCACTTATAGTGATGTTAACATCAAGTCTTTTCAATCTGTGCTGTGTCTCCTTACTTACCAAGGATGCAGCAGAAAATGAAGCCCAACAGAGGGGAAGATGGAGCAGAAAGAGATCAATAATTATATAATCGTTCGTTGTCTTATACTCCAACCACTCTGGAACACTGCTTCCTGGATACACGTAAGCAGCTTGATAGGAATGGTTATTATAATCATAGTCATTGTAATTCTCAACATGATCATGTTTTGGTGTAGATAGGTGGCGGTTTGCAAATTTCATTACGTTGACCTGTTCATTCAACCCGATCGCCACTAGAGAATGCTCATTCAAGTTCAAGCAATTCCAAAACATAACTCGTTTCCTGTTTTCCTTTAATTGTTCAGCAGCCGTTGAAAGGAACAACAATACAGTTGTCAAAGATTTGCAGTCTTTGGCATTTAGAGTCTTAAGAATAAGCTCTGGTAGAGTCTGAAGTGAAGTGCAGGATTGGACATTTAGAGTTTCAAGGGACGAGGAAAGCTCTGGTAGAGTCAGAAGTGATTTGCACTTTTTGACATTTAGAGTTTTAAGGAATTGAGGAAGCTCTGGAGTCTGAAGTGAACTGCAATAGTTGGCATCTAGAGTTTCAAGCAACGGGGGAAGCTCTGGTATTGTTTGAAGCTTGCTGTAATAGTTTACCTCCAGATGTAGCAGCTGCATAAGATTGTTGATGGATGAAGGTAACTTCTGAATGTCACTGAATCCTAGAAGTAGCGATTTAAGCTTGCTTTGATGTTCAAATGATGAGGGAAATGCTTTGACCTTCGTCCATCGTAAGCTCAGTTCTTTCATCTTCTCTGATATCAGTGAGAATTCCATCACATTAACGCAATAACCAAGGTTGAGATAAGTGAGGCCGCATAAATGGGAATCACTTGCGAGTATGGTAAGGGACCAGCACTCACAAAGGTCTAATTTCTCAAGTTTTCCCAGAGAGAAAATTGATGGATGTACACTAGTCAACATAGAACAACCACTGAGAAGCAGTACTTCAAGATTTGTAGCTTTTGATAAATCTGGCAGTTCCTTTAACATCCCGGAGTAACTTAGGTCAACTTCTTTTAAATTCACCAGATTCTGTAATAAAATGAAACAAAATGATGATATCACATGAGCTAAAATAGTTAATTTGTATTCCTTGAATTAACAGTAAATTATAACAGTGAGACAAATATATTTACCTTCCTTCCATGCCAAAGTTTTTCCATTCTGCTGTGTGGCAATTTCAATATTATAAGTTTTTCGGCAGAAAAATTCTCTGGCAATGATTTCAGCGGGTAAGAATACCCGCAAAGATATCTTAGTTCAGTTGCCAAAAATTGAAGCCCTTCAGCAAGAATATTATGTTGATTGAAGCAATCATAATTATATAGCACAGAGATTTCCAGAAATTGTAGTCTGCTCATCTTAGCAAATATGTGAGGGCTTAACTTTTGCTTCTTAAATTTTTGCAAGTGAATTCGTATACTTCTAATGGCCTCAGTAACCTGCCATCAATGTAGGAGAAAATTGCAAACGTCATCAAAAGCCTCATTTCTCACAACAAAGATTAAAATGTTATTCAAAAGATGTTATCAAAAGATGTTATATTTAGTTAGGATCTAACCTTGTCATTTTTCAATGCGTCATAAATGTCATCGGGATCCCACAACCAACTGCGGTTTCCAGGGTCTTTGATAGACTCTCGACGAACAATCTCCCAAGCCATTTCTTGTAAACTATCATGCATAGATACAAAATTATCCTCAGAGAAAGTTATAAGAGCTTTGTCTTTTAGCCTTTCTAACCCAACAACCACTGAATTATCACTTTGATCATCTTTTAATGAAGATTTTAGATAGCCCACATTTACCTTTATATGCAATCCAAGAAAGAAACATGCAAGGTCCAAACAGATTTGTTGCTCTTTGCGATCCAGATCATCATAACTCAGTTTCATTACATCATAAACTTTTGTAAGGGGCATTTTTTTAAGTTTGTCTAGCTCACTTTCCCATACTTCCTTTTCTTTTCCCAGAAGAAGATGAGCCAAAACTTAAGAACTAATGGAATCCCTTGGGCATAATCAACCACCCTTTCTGATAGCTCGTTACTCCCATTGATGATCACTTTGGCTAAAGGCATTCAAATTGAAAAGTTCAAGTGCTTTATCAGAACTGAATTCTCTAAGATGGTATCTCTCATCAGCTTTGTTAGCATTAAGCACTTGCTCATCTCTAGTTGTTACAATTATTCTACTACCTGATCCAAATTATCAAGAGATCCCAGTAACTTTTCTACGTGATCTGAATCATTCACATCATCAAGAACAATAAGAACCTTCATACAACCAATTCTTCTAACAATATCATTGGGCAATGAATTTGGTGTGTCAATTTTCACATCTGCTAATAGTTCAGAAAAAATTCCTTTCTTCAAAGAAATAATTCCATGTATGCTTGATTGTTCTCTTTCATTAGCTAAAAAATAACAATCTTCATATTCAGACCGTAGTTTGTTAAATACTTCTTCTGCAAGGGTTGTTTTGCCGACACCGCCCATACCCCAAATTCCAATAAGACGAGTGTCTTTTGACTCTTTGCTTATCAATGATTCTACGTCTGCAATCCTTTCATCAATTCCAACAAGTCCTTTTGAGCTAACTGGCGGATTAGCCAACCTTGTCAGCACAAGATTAACTATTTCTTTAACCAGCTCAGCATCATTTCTATACGATACACACAAATATTTATCATTTAGGAATGACATATATGTAATTTAACCTCTAAATTCAATGGAACAACAAAGAATGGTTGGTCCCATCAGAGTTCTAGCATAGCGGGCATTGGCTAAAATTATATATGCAGAAGTAATAACTAAAAAGCATATATTCTACTAAAAACAATCTAGAAAAATAAGGTTACATCTTTTTGCAATTCAACAAACCACAATGTGATAATATGCATGTAACTATATAACAGCTAGAAAATATTGAACATTTATTGGGAAAAAAGAGCTTGCCGAAATTTTGATGATTCAATTCCAGATAGATCAGCAGATTTATTCAAAGCATCTCTCCAGATTTGCACCTTGGTCTTATATTTTATTCCATGCTCGGCAAATGCATTTTTGTAACTCCCCAGTTGATGTCGTACATCTGTGGGTTCTACATGGTAGAAAACAGGGATTACAATCCGTCCATATTTCTCTCTGCATTCAAGTATTGTTACAAGTTCTTTTAAACACCAATGAGAAGAAGCATAGTCTTGTGAGAATATGATCAATGAAATGAATGCTCCTTCAATTGCCCCAACAAGTGATGGCCATATTTCTTCCCCCCTCTCAAGTATCATCTACAAAGGCATTTACTTTCTTCCTTTGGAAAGTGTCAATCAAATGGCTAAGAAACCCGCAGCGGATGTCCTGGCCCCTGAAGCTAACAAAAACATCATACTTTTTTGAGGAGTGTTGCTGTCTGACTTGGATTTTTCCTCTACACCCTTCAGTTTTTGAAATAACCAAGAGACAAAGAAAAACAACACACAAAGAAATAAACAGGAGACAAAGAAGTACAACATATTCAATTTCCAAAACAACTCAGAGAAAAAGTATGGTGTTGGATCGGAACAAGTAGACACTGGATCTTCCTTTGTCTCAACACTGGAATATGTATGAGTCACAAGGTAACTGGAAAGAAAAAGAAAGTTAGAAATGAACCGGAAAATCATAGAGTTTATGAAACAGAAACTTGATATCTATAACAACTTCAAGTAAGGAGTTAGTGAAAAGGAGTGGAAGGAGGAGGATGTCATATTACAAATATATGAATACCAGCTTCTTCTGGGTTCTCAAACTTTCAAATTAAGCCTGGTTCATCTTATCTTTGTATTCTTCCTTTTCTTTGGTCAAAAATGAAATAATTGATGTAGACCACAGTAAAACAGTCACGAGGAATGCTACTAACACACTCTTTTGAACATCCTCTCTACTATTAGTTAAAATTTATTGAAAATTACAAATTTTGACGAATCTTACTTCTTTTTTAATGAGTCTCTTCTGATTTTATAGTTTTCAATAAATTATATCAATAATAAAGTGTGCAGCATTAAAAAGAGTATGTTAGTGAATATGTTGCTAGCACTCACGGTCATTGGTCTTGAACATTATATACGTAAGTGATGCTTTGAGTGTTAGGGTGGTTCACTTGCTACATGTGCACCTACTGTTATTTATTTTCCCACCCCCATTTGCTCTGCTACTATTTGCAAAAGGACATTATTTTTCACTTGGCATTTTGGCAAGAAAAAATGGGAACTGTGAAGAGATGAGTTTGAATGCCTCAAATAATTCTTCTGCTCAGTCTTTAATTCTATATCAATCAAAATAAGATGAACAACCTTAAAATTCATGCGTTTCTGCGAATGAAAATCTTGGCATGATGTGGCTGTCACTAATATAATCATGTTTTGTCAAGGAAAACCATGTTATTGTCTCTATCTCCCTTTTCTTGCTAACAGAGGAGGGAATGGGTTGTATAAGATAATTTTTGTTAATAAAAGTAAAATCAAGGTTTTATATTGCAGCCACAATTGCGATTTCATCATGATCTTTGACATTAAGAAAAATTGCAGGACAAATCGCAGCCACAGATCATTTTTACTAACCATGAGTAAAATTCTTTTGTAATTATTTTGATGATTTCTTCATCTTATCATGTTAATAAATAGCCAATGTGTGTGCACATGGAGTTCCGTGCTTATGCCTACTTTCCGTGGAGTTCTAGGCCGTGAAGGTAAAAACAGCTTCTTTTTTCCATCATTATTGTAAATTTGTGAATTTATTACTCATTTGAAACTTCACTGGCCCAAATATCAGTGTAGACACGCCCAATGACAATCTTTTTTAAGAAAACGATGATAAGCACTACATGATAGTTAGAGAGAGAAATAGAAAAAATAAACAAATAAGTGTTAACGAAGTGCACGTGATGTTGAGGTATGTATGTATAATTACCTTTTTTTTGTTTTTTTGGAAGGCAAAATGAAGTTTATTAGTTAAAGAAATTGCAAAGTAAGAAGAAGAGAAAGAAAAGAGAAAAATTTAAAATGTAATAAATGATTACGATGAAGAGAAATACAGATAAAAAATGATGTAGATAAACTAAAGTAAATTACATTGATATTTTTTTGAAATTTTTTTAGATTATATATAATTTATTCATTTTTTTAATATTTACAATAACCTCCCTTATAAGAGTACATGTTGTAATATTTTTCAAAAAATTCAAAAATACCTTCAACATATAGAAAAACAAGGTCTGACGTTGATAAACTGTAATTGTATGAAAAAGAAAAGTGGAATGAATATACAACTATATAACTAACAATAACGCAATGTTACCAAAACATAACCTTGCATCGTAACTCCAACAATGCTCAGTAGCAGCATGTCAAAACTCAACGTGCAGGACCAGTAAATTCTACAAGGAAGGAACCACACTTATGTATATGATTGGATTGGTAGTTAAAGATAAAATTGAAATAAATCGAAATATAATAAAATAAGATAAAATTAAAATTATATAGAATAAAAATGTTATTTCCTTGTTTACAAGATTTTTAGAATAAAAATAAAAACCAAAAGTTTAATTTTAAGTTTTACAAAAAAATTAAAAAAAATAAGTTATAACATTTTAATTCTCATATTCTCATTATTTTAAAGATATTGGCTTTAAGAGAGGATAATTTTGTAAAAAACATAAAAAATTATAATTTAAAATTTTATTCTATCAAATACACTTCAAATTTAATAAAAAAAAATTAAAATTAAGTAATAAAATATAATAAATCATGATCCACCTACTTTTATTATATTTCATTTTTAATTTATAAACCAAACAATCGACTCATTTCTCTTCCCACTCTGTTTCTCTCTATTCTTACCTTACTGCTCATTTAAACATAACCTTACTACTTTTCCAGTACACCAAATTCTCAAATTGATTGCGACATTCTCTCAATTTTCGCGGGTGTTCAAATCCACGCCCAACCTCTCAACTCGGCGCTCCCAATTTTGTTCTTCCTCACTTTCAGCAAGTCGACCGGGCCCACGAGCGAACCGTAAAACGACACCGTCGACGGGAGTGTCGCTCCGTCCTCGTTTCCCCAAACTCCGCCACTCCAACCATGGACTCCCTCGCGTACTCCTTCAACTTCACCATTCCCGCAATTCATTTTGCTTTCTCCCATGTCAATCGCTTTCGAAATTAATTTCTGTATTTTAATACTTTCAAAAATTAATTCATTTAAAAAATATATACAAGCTTAAATAAAAACGCGGGTGTTAAAAGCAATTGTAACAAAATACACCAGTTATTTTGAATATAATACACAGTAACGCGTCAACCCCCAATTGAGAAAACTAAATTGTCTAATTTAATCAATCTCAACCATTTCATATATTTTTTTATCATCCATTTTATATATTAAATGAAAACAACTATTTTAAACGAAAATATTTTTAACTATAATTCAACAAAAATATTTTTAATTGTCATTTTTTAATGAGAATGTTTTTAAAATTTTTTAACCTCTTATCTAATGTTTCAACTTATCATTTTCAATATATTTAATTTTAAATTAAATTTTAATAATTTTAAAAAAAAATTATCAATAATTAAAAAATTAATTAACATTGTATTACATAATTTTTATTATAAATTTATATTTAAAACTATTTATTTATTACAAATTTTAATATAATATAATTTATATATTTAAAATTATAGTTTATTATAATTTAAATTATATAAAATAATATTTATTCTGTACAATACCTAAATTAAAATACTAATTTATAATTGAAATTTTATCAAATATTAAAATTAAAAGTGGTTGACATTTTCATCCCGTTTATTTCAAATTGGAGAGAATATTTTCACACCATTAGGCATTTCTGCCTACTGTAGGGAAACCTCCTGTAACAATAAATATAGACTATAGTCGCAAAAGATCTAAATGCAATTTTGACATAACTGTTATGTCAAATTTTACATTAAAAACACACTACTTCCACGTTAATATAACCTTTTTAAGGATGGTGAAGCCAATTTGGATATAAACATTACCAAAGTTAGACGAGAATGCCCGTTGAACTAACAGACATTTGTTTTTTTTATTTTTATTTTTTATATATATAACAATCTAAAATTATCCAAATTCTCCATTATTAAGCTGACCTAATAATTACTAACACAAACCTTGTTCATTATAAACTTTATTACAATACAAGTTATTCTAATCAAATTGTAATTAATATATTTTTAATTTTTAATATTATAAAATATATTAACTACTATATTAACATAAAATTGTAAAGAAATGAAAATAAGGTAACACTATAAAACAAAAACTTAATGATAAAAAACTAAAAAGATAATAAAATATGAAAAAATAGTTTATGCTTGAAAGTATAAATTTTTTATAATTATCTAACCACAAACTATTATAAAATAAATTTGTTGACTTTTATAATAACTATTTTAAAAATCATACACACCATAATTTATTATTATTGATTAATAGTATAAAACTTTTTATACTGATAATACATAATCATTAAACTTATAAAATATACCATTTCAAACATCACAATTTTCACTAATTCTCAAATAAATATTGGATAGTGCTTTCGTCATTAAGGAGATTAAAGATTGGCTTAATGGCACAATCTGACATTTTTAACACAATAGTTTTTCAAACTATATAAGCATACGATTACCTTTAGATTAAAAAAGAAAGACTTCACTTCCATACACATAAGCAGTAAATCTTTGGCCAGCCGACGCCTTCCTGGCTCTGTGAAACATTGAAATTTCATTGCGCCATACACAATCTAATGTTTCTAAAAAAAAAAAATGTTACTCCTATATCACTTTTTCACAATACCTTTTTTTCATCTTTATTTATATCAAATCCTTTAGCTTAACTCAGACCTTTCTCTCTTCCTTTCCTATTTCTCTTGCTGCAAAACTTAATGTAAAAGAAAGCTTTGAGATCGTTACTCTTCACAAAGATATCACCATCCTAAGTATGAACAGTGGTCATATTTTAAAGGAAACCTGACATATTTTGATGCCTTCTGGCAAGCCCAAAAAATAAACATATCCAGTAGCATGTCGATTTTAGACCTGGTTGCAACTACACTCACCAAGGACATTGTTAGGATGAAGATGAGTCTTGAAGCCCATATCGGAAGAAGCATGGGATTCGGGTGTGGGATTTACAAGGCCATAGACTCTTCAACTAGAACATATAGTTATGTGATTCTCTCAAGATTCTTATCAAACAACCACTTGACAAAGACAGGACAGGAAATTTAATGACACAAAAAATAAAATAAAAAAATTACCAGGCATACAAAGGTTAAAAATTTATTAAGAATAATAATAACCAAAGAACATGGTGCCTATACCCAACCATGATTGATCACATTTTTAGTATACCATACCCAGAGGCAGACCTTACCTGCAATATACCCCTCAGGCAGCTCACCAGAAATGCAAAGTTCACTTGAAAAAAAGATTATAGCTTGAGTTTCTAGGAAAACAGAAAATAAGCCAGTTGTACTTTTTTCCATAAATCATGTCTCGATTAAGTAAAACATATTTCTTGAAGCAAAATCTTGAACTAAACCAATTGAACCAAAACAAAAATAAGACAGCTACATCAAAACATAGATCCATCTAGTGAAACTAGAAAAGAGTAATAAGACTTATTTCTTCTTGTCTCCAGCTCCACCAGCCCTACACACAAAATGAAGAAAATAACATTGGCAATAGTCACTACCAACAAATCAACATTCAAAATGCCAATCAGATAATAAATTATATAAAGTATGCATAATATTGACAAAAGAACATAGAAAACCTCATCTTCCGGAGAACATTGGACATCTCCTCTCTCTTCTTCTTTGCGCGTTTATGGGTTCCAAGCTTTCTCTTTGCAACCTTGAGTGCTCTCTTATCTTTTCCAACCTTGAGCAACTCAGTTATACGCTTTTCATAAGGTGCTAAACCAGCAACCTCTCAGATGAGGTTCCTCACAAAATGCACCCTCTTGCTAGTTTCTGTGTTGAGTCAGTATATTGTTAGGACCATAAATAAGATAAGTAAGTAAAGAACAATAGAAACAAAATTTCTGAATGACTTTGTAAATTACAGTGCTCAATTTATTTTCACTCATTTCTAAATTACAGTGCTCATATATTTTCACTCGAGACATCTGGAGTCTTAACAAAGAAGATCCATCATCAGAAGACACTTCTAACATTTTAAACTTAGCTTGTCTTATTCAATCTACAGATTGCCACATAAATAGTAGAATTTTCACAACCAACAGTTTTATCAAGGGTGAAAAGCCTAAGGAAGGGAAACAAGGCTCCAAAGATTGAGTTCAGTTTAGAAACAAAATAACACAAGTTCAAAATCTGAGTGCTCCCTACTGACAAACAACAATGCTAGTAGTAACAACTGAAAGTAACAAAAATTTCAATTCTTTGCTACTGTTATACAATTTTCACTAATGTATAGACAACATAATTGTAGAACAAAGGGAGTTCTCTTGTGTAAGAAAACTACAATACTTAATCAGAAATCTAAGTATCTAACAAATACAATATACCACTTCCACAATTAACAACCAACTCCACTTCTTAAAGTCGGAGGAAAATTCAAATGTGAGAAAGCAAGATATAAGGTTTTAAAAGGGGGTACGCAGCCATTTAAGGGAATTTGGAATATACACCCAGTAGACACAAAATCTCTTAAAGGACTGAAGCTACACTCTTTCACAAGATTTCAAAATCATTATAAAACCTGAGTTTTTTTTTTAAAAAGAAAAAAGAAAAATTGTCTAAAATCAACATATCCATTGCACCCAGTACACACAACAATCTCTCCAGAGCTGAAGACTCTTTATAACACGTTTTCAAAATCTTCATGAACCCTGAGGCTTTTTTTTTTCAAAAAAAAAAAAATTCACTAAATCAACATATCTATTGCACCCAGTACACACAACAATCTCTCCCTGGGCTGAAGCTATGCTCTTCACACATCTTCAAAATCATTATAACCACTGGTTTTTTTTTTTTTTTTCAAAAAGAGAATTCTCTAACGGCAACATATCTGCATTATCATATAATGGAGTGAACACAAAATTGTCAAACCCAAAATAGCATCTTTTTTTGTTCTCAAGACAACGGTAAACAAAATTTCCCCCATTCATCACATCAACTAGAAATACAGTAGCCATATTGGATGATACTTTGATTCCAACAACACAATTTACAATCCAAAAAATTACAAACATGAAACTGAAAAGAACTGAACCACATTTAAATTAAATTAAATTAAATAAAACGTACCCCCTTACGATCTGAGGGGCGTGGAGGCAACTCCTTCTTGGTGACAACGTGACCCTTGTTCAATCCAACAAACAAACCCGTACTAGGTTGTTTGGGAGCCATTTCCCTGTCTGTCCCAACTCAAACAAACACGATTCAGAATCGGCGATGGTTTGTTTACACAAGAAGAAGCTAAAATTGAACAAAGAACACGAAATCGTGAAACTGTGTTAAGCTAAGTGTGAAAAGCAGACGAAAAGCGGAAGACACTACCTCTCCTACTGTTTCGTGGCTTCAGAAATCCTAACTCGGAGACTGCGGTGGAATTAGGGTTCTTGAGGAAGGTGCTTCGCGTTTTATTAGATAGGCAGAAGTTGGGTCGTGGATCCACTCTCATGTAACGACTGGGCCCGGCCTATAAGGTTTTTTTTTCACTCCTGAAAGAAGATATAAAAAGAAAAGCACGTGCTAACCCAAGTCGAAAACCTTTCTTTCTATCCCATTTAATTTTGAAAATTGATACTTGTATAATAAATTGTACAATAAAATTTATAATTAAGAAATAATAATAATAATAATGTGAAAGGAGAAATAGACACACACAAAAAATGATATTGTAAGAATTGTTGTATGTGTATTACTTTTTTTTTTAATTTCTTTAGTTTCCATGTATTTTATTTTCTCTGCTATCATTTAGATATATCTTCTCTATATATAAATTAGAATAACTATCTGAATGAGAGTATTTTTAGGAGCTATTTTTCAATGAGAACGTTTTTAGAAGTTTTTCTTTAATGAGAACATTTTTGGGAATTTTTCATAACCTCTTATATCTTTCAATATATTTTTTTTATCTTTATTTTAAATTAAATTTTAAATTTTTTAAAAATTATTAACAATTAAAAATAATCTTGTATCCCAATATAAATTATTTATCATAAATTTAAAATATAATTTATATGTTTAAAAATATTTATTTATTACAAATTAATTATAATATAATTTATATATTTAAAAATATTTATTTATTATAAATTTTAGTTGTATAAAATAAACACTAATATTTTAACATGTGCATTGCACATAATAAATATTTATTTTATATAACTTAAATTTACAATAAATAAATACTTTTGAATATATAAATTATAATATAATTAAAATTTATAATAAATAAATATTTTTGAACATATAGATTATATTTTAAATTTTATAAGAAACAATTATTGTAATACAATGTTAATTTTTAATTATTGATAATTTCTTTTAAAAAAAATATTGAAATTCAATTTAGAACTAAAGATATTAAAAATGATAGATTGAAAGAAATAAGAGGTTAAAAAATTCCTAAAATCTCTCTCATTGAAAAATGATAACTAAAAACGCTATCATTTAAGATAGTTGTTTTCATTAATATATAGGGTAGATTAATCCAATGTATTGCACAAGCTAAAATAGTAGTAGATGTATATTTTTAAATGAGGCTAAGATCTAGGTTATGTTTGGATTGATGGTAGAAAATGGAATGAAATGTATCATAATATAATAGAATTGGATGGATTAGAATGGAATAGAATAGAAATGTCATTCTATTGTTTGAATATTTTATAATAGAATGAAACAAAGATTTCATTTCATTATTTGAAAAAAAGATGGAACAAAATGAGTTATAACTTTTTAATTCCCATATTATCTTTGTTTTAAATATATTATCCTTAAGAGACTAATGATTAAGATAAAATTTGTAAAGATAAAAAAGTTATTCTATAATTTAAAAGTTGTGTTCTATCAAGTGCACCTCAAATTTGGAGAAAAGAAAATTAGAATTAAGTGATAGAATGGAATGAATCATTATTCATCTTCTTTTATTATGCTCCATTCCTATTTTTACAAATCGAACAATGGAATAACTTCTTCCCACTTCATCCTTCTCCATTTCACCCTCTACAACTAATTCAAACATAACAGTAGGGAAAGGCATGTCTTTTGAACGCAAGGATGAGTTATTTGATACATTTAAAAGATTCTGTAAGAAAGTTCAGAATGAGAAAGGTTCTAAAATTATCTCTGTTTGGAGATATCATAGAGGAGAATTTGAAAACATGTCTTTCAAACAATTTTTTTGATGAAAAGGAATCACTCATATTTTTTCTTGTTTGAGAACACTTCAACAGAATGGTGTTGTGGAAAGGAAAAATAGAACCTTACAGGAAATGGGCAGAAGACTGTTAAGTGAATCTGGTATTGAAAAATATTTTTGGGCAGAAGCTATAAATTTAGCTTGATATATCTTGAACAGAGTTTCTAGCAGAAGCATTTTGAATAAAACTCCATATGAATTATGGAAAGGAAGGAAACCAAACATATTTTATTTTCATGTCCTTGGATGTAAAAGCTTTATTCTCAATAACAAAGATAATCTTGGCAAGTTTGATGAAAAATTTGAAAAAAGGATCTTCTTAGGATATTCTACAACATTTAAAGCATATAGAGTTTACAACTGAAGAATACGTGTTATAGAAGAAAGTATGCATGTCATTTTGATGAAACTAATATTACACATAAGAAAAGAAAGGTTGCAGATTTAAAAGACGAGCTTGAAAAGCTCAAGTTGACTTAAAGAGATCAAAATAATGCTGAGAAAGGTGTAGACAAGGACATAAAAGAGAATGAAGAATCAGGAACATCTGGAAAGAATTCAAAGGAACATATTCAAGAAAGAAGAGATTGTTAAGAGAACAACATGCCAAAGTGTTGGAGTTACAATCCATCACACCCTCCTAATCTCATCATTGGAAAAGCCTCTTCAGGAGAAGATAAGAGTAGCACTTAACAAAGAAAAGGGGATGATGGCCCTAATCTCTCAAATAGAACCAAAAAATATTAAAGAAGCTCTTTCTGAAGACTTCTAATTAAAAGCAATGGGGGAAAAACTGAACCAATTCACCAAGAACAAAGTCTGGAATCTTATTCCTCCACCAAAAGATCAATCAATAATTGGAACAAGATGGGTATTCAAAAACAAGCTTGATGAGAAAGGTCAAGTCATTAGAAACAAGGCAAGATTAGTGGCCCAAGGATACAATCAACAAGAAGGAATATGTTATGAAGAAACCTTTACACCTGTTGCAAGGTTAGAAGCCATCAAAATACCATTGGCCTATGCAAACATCACTTTGTACTAGATGGACATGAAAAGTGCCTTCTTAAATGGGTACATAAATGAAGAAATCTACATAATATAGCCATATGGATTTGAAGATGAAAAGAAGCCTTAGTATGTTTACAGACTTATTAAAGCTTTGTATGGTTTAAAGCAAGCACCAAGATCATGGTATAAAAGACTCGCCTCATTTTTTATTCAAAATAGATTTACCAGAGGACAAGTTGACACAACATTGTACATAAAGGTTCAGAAAGAACATCTTCTTATAATTTAGATTTATGTACATACATCATTTTTGGAGCCACCTCTAAAAAAATGTGTCAAAATTTCTCAAAATTAATGACAGGAGAATTTGAGATGAGCTTAATGGGAGAACTCAAACTCTTCCTTAGACTCCAAATTGTTCAAAAAGATGAAGGAATTTTCATTCATTAAGAAAAATATACCAAAGAGTTGCGTAGAAGGTTCAAGATGGAAGATGCAAAGTTTATGTCTACACCTATGCATCTATCAACTATTCTAGACAAGAATGAAAAAAGAAAGGATGTTCCTGAAAAGGAATATAAAAGCATGATAAGCTTTTTTCACTATCTCACAGTCAGCAGACTTGACATCCTATTCTCAGTTAGGCTTTATGCTAGATTTCAATCAAGTCCTAAAGAGTCATATACAACTATAGTCAAAAAGATCCTGAGATATTTAGTGGGAACTACAAACTATGGACTTTGATACCAAAAAGGTACCATATTTAATCTCACTAGTTCTGTGATGCAGATTATGCATGTGATAAAGTGGAAAATAAAAAAAAAGCACAAGTGGTTTTTGTCAATTTCTTAGGAATTCATTAATTTCTTAGTCTTCAAGGAAGCAAAACACAATTGCATTATCAAGTGGTTTTTGTGATGTAGATTATGCAGGTGATATAGTGGGGAAAAAAAAGCATAAGTGGTTTTTGTCAATTTCTTGGGAATCCATTAATTTCTTGGTCCTCAAGGAAGCAAAACATAATTACATTATCAATACTTGAAGTTCAATACATATTAGTTGTTGCATGCTATTCATAAATGATTTGGCTAAAGAATCAAATGCTGGATTACTTAGTAAATTTGAGAGAATTCCAATATTTTGTGATAACACGAGTGTAATTAACTTGTCTAAGAATCCCATTCGACACTCTAGATCCAAGCACATTGACATTAAGCATCATTTTCTACTAGATCATGTTTAGAAAGGTAATATTGAACTTATCTTTATTGGCGCGATAGTGGCAGAGCAACGACATCTCAGGTTGTGGTTGAAGCTCAAGGAGTGTGGCAAGGATAGTCCAACTACGAGATAGTCACTTCAAATTAGGAGTCGAGACTAGGGCTCCCATGGCGAGCACTACGATGGCGATTAAGTTCCGCCTTTAGCTCTGTGATAAGGCATTGTTGCTCGTCCAACACATGCTTATGCCATTAGAGGAGGAGCATAACGAACTTTGCGGCAAAAGTTACGATGGCATTTGGTGCTAGAACAGGAAGTAAAAAAATCGACTGAGGATGCAAGTGAGGTGCCAAGAGAATAAACAGTGTAAAGGAGGCTAGTTTGCCATCGCGAGGTGTATTTGGCGACGAAGGTTGCGGCAGTAGAATCATAGAAGAAAATTGTGCCACCAAGGTTTTACGATTTTTGGTTTTCACTATTTTGAACAGAGAAGATCAAGGATATCGAAAAATTGTGAAAAAAATTATAGGGACTAAAAATGAAAATAAAAGAAAATTACAAGAACGAAAAATGAAAAAAATTACATCAACTACAAGAAGAAAAAAGGACATATTTGTAGGCATAAAAAAAAATTAATCAATCCTCTGCTATATCTTCTAAATATTTTTGACTATTTTTATAATTTTTTGCTATTAAACCAATCATATGATTTTGTTTATTGTCTATTTTCATTTACTATGACAACATTCACCTGATACCTAAAGCTGCCAAAAAGGATACTTATATTTCATAGTAGCCATAACCCATATTTTTATTTAAAAAGAAAAAAATACAAGCACTAGCACAACAATTATTTATGGTTTCAAACTTCAGAGAAATCCAAACAAGTTGATCAAAATCAAAAGTTTAAGTAGAAGAGGAAGCAGAGAAGACTAACACATGCAAGAATGGTAATTACCATTGCACGTAAGACTTAAAAAAAAACACATGGAAGAATGGTAATAACTGATAAGACATCTTTATATGATAAATCATAAAACTAAAACACAACAAAACTCAATTAAAATGTACTAACAATAGGTATACAAAAGTCACAAATCAAATGAAATAATTGAGAGTAACTAGATTGATTAAGAAAAGTAAAAAACTTAAAAGAGATAATTGAATTGTCAAACCAAAATTGCCCATCTGTGTTAAGCTAATATGAAAACAACAACATCCTCAGCCTACAAATAAAAAAAAATATAAAAATAATGATAAAACCTAAAATTTGCTATAGAAGAATGTGTGGACGAGACAAATCCTAAAAATAAGAGGAAGCCCTCTATACAAAACACAAGTAGACACACAAAAACGGAAAAGTGCACTTAATACACTTTAGTCATCCTCTATTGTCAAGCATTTAAATAATTATGTCAATCATAACAATGGGTCCAACTAGCCACATTTCATATAGATTTATCATTTTCCTATTCAATTGGATATTTAGATTGATAATGATGAGTTGACTGGTGCTATAGTTATGTTTTTGTTATATCATTGGATCATGTTGGTATAACATCCTGGGTGCTAAGAAGGCCGGGGAGTGATTGCCGGTGCAAAAGAGATGAGGTATGGACAAGGAGTGACTCCTGGTAGGCTTTCAACGGGAGAGATACATGAATGAATCGAACACACACTGAAATGAGAGGGATCTAGAGGCTGTGCAGGTGTGAGATTGTTTAATTGAGGATAGTTTAAAGGAATTAATTAGTACTACTTATACCAACAAGATGCATCTACTTTTTGATAGCCCATTCTTTAAGAACTCCATTGTTAAGGATGCTTGATTTGGAGCAATTTTGGGATGGATGACTTCCTAGAAGTTTCTTGGGAAACGTGTGAGTGAGGACAAAGCACGCTAAAAAGTCTTATGTTGGTTTATAGGGATAATCATTAATCTTGAAAGCGGCTAGGCATTACAAATGGTATCAGAGCAAGGCCTCTCTCGTAGTATGGTGTGGTTCGAAGACGAACCAAGCAGAAGCTAATAGGCATGTAACATCGCAGGTGTTGACGAGTGAGGAGAGTGATCACTGGTACAAAAGGGATGAAGCACGGATAAGGAGCAGCTCTCGGCAAGCTTCCAGTGAGAGGGATACATGAATGAATTGAATACACATCTTAATAAGAGGGATCCAAAGGCTATGCAGGTGTGGGACTATTCAGTTAAGGATAGCTTAAAGGAATTATTTACCTATACCAACAAGATGCATCTATTTTTCAGTAATCCATCACTTAAGAACCCATAGTTAAGCATGCTTGACTTGGAGTAATTTTGGGATGGGTGACCTCCTAAAAAGTTTCCTGAGAAGTGTGTGAGTAAGGATAAAGTAAGCTAAAAAGTCTTGTGTTGATTTGTGGAGATAGTAGTTGATCTTGAAAGCGACCAGGGGTTACATTGGCACATGAGCATAGGATTGGTCAAGTAATTTTGATTATATGGTAGTGTTTTTATCTTGGACACCTAATTCTTTGGTTGTAGTGTTTTAATTAATAATATTTTATTTTATATTAAGTATAAATTAAATTTACACATTATATTTAAGGCTTAATTTTTTTATTCCTACAAATATGTCTTTTTTTTTAGTTATTGTATTTTTCTTCATTTTCATCTCTGTACATTCTTTTTTTTTTCATTTTTATAGTAACGATAACGTGACATTGTTGCTGACGTGTCACTTGTGTTGACATGTCACATGATAATGTCATCATAAGGTCATTTGCTGATGGTTGCTGATGTGTCATATGCTAACATAAGCAATTTAATGTTCTTGTAACAAAGTTGAACAATAGGAACTAAAATGAAAAAGCATTAAAAACATGGATGATTTTGAAAAAAAAAAATTTACAGGTACAAAATATAAAAAAATGCTAAAGTATAGGAGCCAAAATCATATTTAAACTTTGATTAATTTTTTCAGAGATGCTTATTGTTTGTTACAGACCCATAAATGCAAAATCCAAAACTATCCTATCCATGCTTAGGCTAGGCCGCGAGGATCTTGCAAATGCAACACAAGCACCAACAAGGCCTTCTCTTCCTATCCAACATCTTAATCAAAGCCTCAACGAACCCACATTTACCCATCTATTTCCTCGCCTTTCACCCACTCCACCCCAAACAATTAAACACTTATAACCGCCGCATTTCTTACCATTTCTCATTTTCAAAATGTATAACAATTAAAATAAAAACAAGGGATCAAAATTGTCTAATTACCACCAAAAACACAATTAAGCTTTTAAAAAAGTGTAAAAGCAGTCTTCAAGACTCTACATAGCCAAAAAGTAGAACTGTCAAAATTAGCCTAGCCCAATGGCCTGGCCCACTTAGCCTGCAAAATGGGCTGGGCTGGGTTCAAAAAAAAGCAACCTAAAAGAAACCAAACCATTTTGGCCGGCCCGTTTGACCCGATAGGCCAACTGGGTTCGATTTTATATATATATATATATATATATATATATATATATATATATATATATATATATATATATATATATATCGCTTCACAACAACTTCACTGCGACGGTCATATATATATATAATAAAGAATGTTAATATATTTTAAAAAATTAAGAAAAAAGGGTCACACATGTTTTTAAAAAAGAAAGGCTAGTATGAATACTTTATTTTGTAAATAAAAATATTCGTTTATGCTAGAAAGTGTATAGAATTTAATTTTAAATATTTAATATGATTTAAATAATTTAATTTTATATAATTTTGACAAAAAAAAATAATAATTAAAATAAATAATAACGTTAATAGGTCTGAAAAAAATTCAGGCCAAATTGGCCCGATGCTTGGTAGCCCGCATAGGGCTAGGTTGGGCAAAAAAAAAAAAGGCTCAGACACAAACTGGGCCAGCCTGGCCTGACCAGCTAAAGAGCAATGGCCTGGGCGGGCTAGGCCGGGCCACCCCACCCTAGCCTATTTGACAACTCTACCAAAAAGTCTGGAGACATGAGATGTGTTGCTTATAAAGGATGTAGGACCCCACTATGAAAGCGCATGAAATTCTAAACACTATGTTATGAAAATCCCATCTTATTATTACATTATTTTTGGGTTTTGATTGAAGGTTGCATAATTTTTTTTTACAATTTATTTTAATGTTTTAAAAATTACTTGGTATGTTAGAAAGTGTTGAATGAAATATATTAGGTGACATATTAAAGGATCAAATTTCAATATTTCATTACAATTTTAGGTAACAAAATCAATGCAATTGAGTTTCAAATTACTAATTTTTTAGTTAATTTTTTTCTTATATGTATATCACAATTTAACTAACCAAATGTAATACTGTGACATGTATTTCTGTTTGAACTTATGAATAATAAGAGTAACTTGGAAAGACTAAATAACCTACAAAGACTGAACTTCTATATTTCTTTTTCATATTTGTATTCTCTTTCTAAAGATGGTGTCCCCCCCTTTTTCTGTATAAGAAAATTTTTATACTTAATAATGAGTGCAACTTATTTATAAAGTTAACTCAAAAGAACTCGAATGTGAACTTACTTGTCCTTTTATATTATTGCATATCTATAAGAAGTATCAAGATTGGAGGAAAAGGATAAATCTTTATATGTATAATATAAATATTATTGATATTAATTAAGTCTTGAACAAATATGCATTATAAATGAGTTTAACATGAGGGAAATACTATTAAAGTGGTTATCATGGAAATATCAGGAAATGAAATTAAAGAAAAAGTAGACAAAAGACATGAATGATCTTGTGATTTTGAAATATCTTGTGTTATTTCATTTATTTTACAAATAAATTTGTTAAATAAATCCTTTCTTCTTTATATTAACTTTAAACAATAAAATACTGAAGCATTTACTACCAATAAATAAATAAATACTAAAGCAGTTACATTTTTATAATCATGTGTTGATTACTTAATTAAAAAATTTAACTGAATAAAAGCATTTTATAACATGATTTTTTTTTTTGAAAATATTAGGTACCCCCACATCGAAGCTCCAACTCTATAACAAAGTACCTTGAAATCCAATATCATCGTTGTTTTTACTTTGAATCACTGATACAAGATTCCAAAAACAATTAGGAATATATGCCCATTTTTTAGTACCATTTGTTATGCCTTTATCTAAATACACTGTTTCTTCTATTTGAGAAAAATTTATGCTTCATATGTACATGGTTGTTCCTACTTATTTTAATGCTTGAAGCTATCCTTATTTCTAACCATAAAATTAACTTGGTAATAATACCTATTATTAGGTGCTAGGGATGTATCACAAAGACACCATCTCACGACACAAAGATGTGGTCAAGTCCTGGGTACATCTCTTATGAATGTATATCTCACACTGCACATCGATTCATCTTTAGATTTTAATATTGCTCATGACTCTATATAGTCAAAAGTCAAAGAGACATGGAAAGCGTTGCTCAGAAAATGTAGGACCCACTAGGAGCTGCTAAGAAAGCACTTGAAGACTCTGCATCATTATAGTAAATGAAACTTCACTAGGAGCCTCTTGAGAAAGCATTTGAAGACTCTGCATTATAGCAAATGAAACTTCTCAGAAGCGTACATGACATGAAGATGCTAAGAAAGCGTGTGAAGACACATTTGGGTTTGGATCATTTGCATCCATCTTCCCGAGACAAGCCAAGAGGCATTTGGATTGCCTACAATTGACTTGAGGTATCACATGGTAACCCACAGTCGGACAATCTTCAACCCTTGGATTCATCTAATGTTACACATCGATTCTGCATTGCCAAAAAGTGAAGAGACATGAAATGTGTAGCTCAGAGGATGTGAGACCCACTAGGAACCTGCTAAGAAAGCACGTCAAGACTCTGCATCATAGCAAACGAAACTTCTCGGAAACTTGCATGACATGAACAGTATATTTACATCTCTTGTCTATGTTTTCTTTATTTATATGTACCATACAATTGTTGACAACTTGTTCTCTGTTAAACCCCAGAAGTTCTAGCGTTGAACTAAAGAATCTTAATATTCTCTTCTGTTGCGAGAAGTGAGGTTGCGTTTGTGATAAGGTATTTTTCTTCATTTTCAGTTTCACCTCCACATAGAAATAATAAAAGATGAAATGATATGGCTAAGTGGATTATTGTTTTTAATTAACAAATTCTTTTAAAAAAATGTTAAAATTTAATTTAGACATAAAAATAATAGATGGTAGATTAAAAGTAATATACAGTTAAAAAGATATACATATAAAGATAAAATGATGGTTGAGATTGTTAAGAAAGAAATTTTTTTACTAGTTAGCGGATAATATATGAAATATACATTTAAAAGAGAGAATATTAAGAATATGTAATTAAGACAACAAAGAGAGTGAAAGTTTCAATCTCTAAATTATGTATTTTAATTTAAAATATAAGAATAGATTTTTTTATTAATAAAAATAAATAAAGAAATTTTTTATTAAATGATACATAAGAAAAATGATAACATTTTTATATTTTTCTATTTTATTATATTTTTCCTCTCTATGTGCTATGGTAATTACTGACCCAAATAACTATGATCTCTAAAACATAATAGTAAAATACAGACCCAAATAGAGTAACAGACCCCACAAATAATTACAAAAGCCAATCTAACTTGCCTTCTCTATGGCTGTCATAAACCACAAATAAAGTTATAAAAGACATTCTTTGCGTCATGCACTTCCCTCCTGGTTTACGTCAGGGATTCTCAAATCAAGAATGACCCATAATTCAAAAAATAAAAAGGATCAAGCAATGATGAGACCCCACCATAAAAAAAAAAAGTGGTTGATAATTGGTTAGTGGTTTAAATGTGATTTTTATCCATGTATTTTTCCGTTTTTTCATTTTTCATTTCTGTAAATTTTTTATTTTCAAAATCATTTTTGTACTTTAGCACTTTTTTATTTTTAGTTCATGCTGTCCTGTTACAAAAAAAGTTAAATTACTTATGTCATGCTAGCATCAACACGTGACACATCAGCAAATGACATCATGATGACATCATTGAGACGTCATCGTGTGGCATGTCAGCACAAGTGACACGTCATCAAAAGCACCACGTCAATAGAAAGTGCCACATCAATAATATTGCCATGTCAGCAATAGTGTGACATCATCATTATTCTAGAGGGATAAAAAATGGAAAAAAAATTATAGGGAATAAAAATGAAAATAAAAGAAAATTACAAGAATGAAAAATGAAAAAAATTACATTAACTACAAGAAGAAAAAAGGACATATTTGTAGGCATAAAAACAATTAACCAATCCTTTGCTATATCTTCTAAATATTTTTAATTATTTTTACAATTTTTTGCTATTTAACCAATCATATGATTTCATTTATTGTCTATTTTTATTTACTCTGACAACCTTCACCCGATACCTAAAGCTACGAAAAAGGATTCTTACATTTCATAATAGCCACAACCCATATTTTATTTAAAAAGAAAAAAAGACAAGCATTAGCACAACAATTATTTATGGATTCAAACTTCAGAGAAATCCAAACAAGTTGATCAAAATCAAAAGTTTAAGCAGAAGAGGAAGCATAGAAGACTAACACATGCAAGAATGGTAATTACCATTGCATGTAAGACTGAAAAAAACACATGCAAGAATGATAATAAGACTTCTTTGTATGATAAATCATAAAACTAAGACACAACCTGAATTAACCAAAATTGATTCAAAAAAAGGAAGACAAAACTCAATTAATATGTACTAATAGTAGGTATACAAAAGTCACGGATCAAATGAAACAATTGAGAGTAACTAGATTGATTAAGAAAAGTATAAAACTTAAAAGAGATAACTGAACTGTCAAATCAAATTTGGCCATTTGTGTTAGGCTAATGTGAGAACAACAACATCCTCAGCCTACAAATAAAAAATCATAAAAATAATGATAAAAACTAAAATTTGCTATAGAAGAATGTGTGGATGAGACCAAATCCTTAAAATCAGAGGTAGCCCTCTATACAAAACACAAGTAGCAACACACAAAAATGGAAAAAGTGCACTTAATACACTTTAGTCATCCTCTGTTATTAAGCAATTTAGGTAATTATGTTAATCATAACAATGGGTCCAACTAGCCACATTTCATATAGATGTATCATTTTCCTATTCAATTGGATATTTAGATTGATGATGATGAGTTGGTCGGTGTTACAATTATGTTTTTGTTATATCGTTGGATCATGTTGGTATAACATCCCAAGTGTTGACAAGGGCGAGGAATGATTGCCGGTGCAAAAGGGATCAGGCAAGGACAAGGAACGGCTCTTGGCAGGCTTCCAACAGGAGAAATACATAAATGAATCGAAGATACACTGAAATGAGAGGGATCCAGAGGCTGTGCAGGTGTGGGACTATTCAGTTGAGGATAGCTTAAAGGAATTAATTAGTATTACCTATACCAATAAGATGCATCTACTTTTTGGTAGCCCATTCTTTAAGAACTCCATTGTTAAGCATGCTTGATTTGGAGCAATTTTGGGATGGGTGACTTCCTGAAAGTTTCCTAGGAAGCGTGTGAGGGAGGATAAAGCACATTTAAAAGTCTTATATTGATTTGTGGGGATAGTCATTGATCTTGAAAACGGCTAGGCATTACAAATGGTATCAAAGCAAGGCCTCTCTCCTAGTACGGTGTGGTTCGAGGACGAACCAAGCAGAAGCCGGTGGGCATGTAACATCCTGGGTGCTGATGAGGGAAGGGAGTGATCATCGATACAAAAGGGATGAGACACGGATAAGGAGCGACTCTCGGCAGGCTTCTAGTGGGAGGGATACATGAATAAATCGAATACACATCAGAATAAGAGAGATCCAGAGGCTGTGCATGTGTGGGACTATTCAGTTAAGGACAACTTAAAGGAATCAATTACCTATACCAACAAGATGCATCTACTTTTCGATAGTCCATCACTTAAGAACTCCATAGTTAAGTATGCTTGACTTGGAGTAATTTTGGGATGGGTGACCTCTTGAGAAGTTTCCTGGGAAGCGTGTGAGTAAAGACAAAGTAAGTTGAAAAGTCTTGTGTTGATTTGTGGGGACAGTAGTTGATCTTGAAAGCCGCCAGGGGTTACAGTTGGCATATGAGCATAGGATTGGCCAAGCAATTTTGATTATATGGTAGTGTTTTCATCTTGGAGTACCTAATTCTTTGGTTGTAGTGTTTTAATCATTAAGGTTTTTATTTTATATTAAGTATAAATTAAATTTACACATTATATTTAAGGCTTATTTTTTTTGTTCCTACAAATATGTCTTTTTTTAGTTACTATATATTTTTTTTTCATTTTCATCTTTGTACATTTTTTTTCATTTTTATAGTAATGATGACATGACACTGTTGCTGATGTGTCACTTGTGTTGACGTGTCACATGATAACGTCATCATGAGGTCACTTGCTGATGTGTTATGTGCTGACATCAGCAATTTAATGTTCTTGTAACAGAGTTAGATAATAGGGACTAAAAATGAAAAAGCGTTAAAATACAGGGACAATTTTGAAAAAAAAAATTACAAGTACAAAATATAAAAAACGCTAAAGTATGGGAACGAAAATCATATTTAAACCTTGATTAATTTTTTCAGAGATGCCCATTGTTTTGTTACAGACCCATAAATGCAAAATCCAAAACTATCCTATCCATGCTTAGGCTAGGCCGCGAGGATCTTGCAAATGCAACACAAGCACCAACAAGGCCTTCTTTTCCTATCCAACATCTTAATCAAAGCCTCAACAAACCCACATTTACCCATCTATTTCCACACCTTTCACCTACTCCACCCCAAACCATAAAACACTTATAACCGCCGCATTTCTTACCATTCCTCATTTTCAAGATGGATAACAATTAAAAATAAAAACAAGGGATCAAAATTGTCTAATTACCACCAAAAACACAATTAAGCTTTTAAGAAAGTGTAAAAGCAGTCTTCAAAACTCTACATAGCCAAAAAGTCTGGAGACATGAGACGTGTTGCTTATAAAGATGCAGGACCCCACTACAAAAGCGCATGAAATTCTAAACACTATGTTACGAAAATCCCATCTTATTATTACATTATTTTTGGGTTTTGATTGAAGGTTACAAAATTTTTTTTACAATTTATTTTAATGTTTTAAAAATTACTTGGTATGTTAGAAAGTGTTGAATGAAATATATTAGGTGACATATTAAAGGATCAAATTCCAATATTTCATTACAATCTTAGGTAACAAATCAAATTAGTTGAGTTTCAAATTACTATTTTTTTAGTCAATTTTTTTCTTATACGTATATCACAATTTAACTAACCAAATGTAATGCTGTGACATGTATTTTTGTTTGAACTTATTAACAATAAGAGTAACTTAGAAAGACTAAATAACCTATAAAGACTGAACTTCTATATCTCTTTTTCATATTTGTATTCTCTTTCTAAAGATGGTGTCCCCCCCCTCCCCCCCTCCTTTTTCTGTATAAGAAATTTTTATACTTAATAATGAGTGCAAATTATTTATAAAGTTAATTCAAAAGAACTCGAATGCAAACTTACTTGTCCTTTTATATTATTGCATATCTATAGGAAGTATCAAGATTGGAGGAAAAGGATGAATCTTTATATGTATAATATAAATATTATTGATATTAATTAAGTCTTGAACAAATATGCATGATAAAGGAGTTTAACATGAGGGAAATACTAATAAAGTGGATGTCATGGAAATATCAGAAAATAAAATTAAAGAAAAAAATAGACAAAAGACATGAATAATCTTGTGATTTTGAAATATCTTGTGTTATTTCATTTACTTTACAAATAAATTTGTTAAATAAATTTTTCTTCTTTATATTAATTTTAAACTATTAAATACTAAAGCATTTACTACCAAAAAAAATAAATACTAAAGGATTCACATTTTAAAAATCATGTGTTGATTACTTAATTAAAAAATTGAACTGAATAAAACCATTTAATAACATGAATTTTATTTTATTTTCTAAAATATTAGGTACCCCCACATTGAAGCTCATTTTTGTCTAACTAGCTCTATAACAAAGAGACGCACCTTGAAATCCAATATCATCGTTGTTTTTACTTTGAATCACTGATACAAGATTCCAAAAACAATTAAGAATATATGCCCATTTTTTAGTACCATTTATTATGCCTTTATCTAAATACACTGTTTCTTCTATTTGAGAAAAATTTATGCTTCATATGTACATGTTTGCTCCTATTTATTTTAATGCCTAAAGCTATCCTTATTTCTAACCATAAAATTAATTTGGTAATCATACCTGTTATCAAGAGCTAGGAATGTATCACAAAGACACCATCTCATGACACAAAGATGTGGTCAACTCCTGGGTACATCTCTTGTGAATATGTATCCCACACTACACATTGATTCATCTTTAGATTCTAATATTACTCACGACTCTGTATAGTCAAAAAGTCAAGAGACATGGAAAGCGTTGCTCAGAAGATGTGGGACCCACTAGGAGCTGCTAAGAAAGCACTTGAAGACTGCATCATTATAGAAAATGAAACTTCACTATGAGCCTCTTGAAAAAGCATTTGAAGACTCTGCATTATAGCAGATGAAACTTCTCAGAAGCGTACATGACATGAAGATGCTAAGAAAGCGCGTGAAGACACATTTGGATTTGGATCATTTGCATCAATCTTCCCGAGACAAGCCAAGAGGCATTTGGATTGCCTACAGTTGACTTGAGGTATCACATGGTAACCCACATTCAGTCAATCTTCAACCCTTGGATTCATCTAATGCTACACATCGATTCTACATTGTCAAAAAGTGAAGAGACATGAAACGTGTAGCTCAGAGGATGTGAGACCCACTAGGAACCTGCTAAGAAAGCACGTCAAGACATTGCATCATAGCAAACGAAACTACTCGGAAACTTGCACGACATGAACAGTATATTTACATCTATTGTCTATGTTTTCTTTATTTATATGCACCATTCAATTGTTGACTACTTGTTCTCTGTTAAACCCCAGAAGCTCTTGCGTTGAACTAAAGAATCTTAATATTCTCATCTGTTGCAAGAAGTTAGGTTGCGTCTGTGATAAGGTATTTTTCTCCATTTTCAGTTTCACCTCCACATAGAAATAATAAAAGATGAAATGATATGGCTAAGTGGATTATTGTTTTCCCATGTTTTAACTGAAAGAGAATGGTTAAGAACGTGAATGCTGCCCTGAGAATATATTATGGACTTTAAAACATGAGCCATTCTAAGGTTGTCTATGATGAAAAATAACTTGTTTTTTTTTTAAGAAAAAAATTTGGTGAGACAGCATGAACTTTTCATTGAAGTGCATAAAGACATTCATTTATATTCTTTGTATTATTGGTCAAACTTGCTTTTGTTAAGCTGACGATAATTCTAAGGGCATCAGCTTCAAATTGCCATCCAGATTGGTCTTCTAAAATTCTCTTTTAATCTAAATAGTTAGTTATTAGATCTGTGAATTTTGACTGATATGTTGGTTTAATTTCTAGTTGTTTCCATTTTCATGATTATCTGTGCTGTTGTGAACATGTGCTTTGCAGCTTTAAGTTCTTTTCCAGTTGATGTCCATGCTTTTCTCATGGCCCAGGTTGTTTAAGGCTAAGTTAATATTCTAGAAGCACCTACTACTAGTGATAGAAGCTGAACCATGCATGTTGGATTTCAACCTTGTTTGGTTTGATGGAAAGCAAACACACTTTGGTTATAACACACATTTTAGGTCTTATTTCCAGGCTAATCAAATAAGCTTTATTACAAATTGGACCAAGTTCTAAGTGTTTTACTGCTTTCTCTATTTTAGGAGTCTTTGTTTTCTGGTACACAGATGAAAATCAAGCACTGCTCGACTTATAAAGAAGCCGAAACATAAAAGATT
Organism: Spatholobus suberectus; assembly: GCA_004329165.1. Classification (NCBI taxonomy): domain Eukaryota; kingdom Viridiplantae; phylum Streptophyta; class Magnoliopsida; order Fabales; family Fabaceae; genus Spatholobus; species Spatholobus suberectus. The sequence goes on along the minus strand of CM014737.1, from coordinate 26,868,272 downwards.
CAACTGTCAATATCAGTTTGTATTTAAAGTTGAGATATTTCTAAACAATCAGTTCATTAAACAGCTGCAGTGTCTTGAACATACTGCATAATTTTCGATCAATGTTAGATATAAGACAGTCATCTGTTTGATAATATGTCAAGGAAATATTGATCTGAATTTGAAGTTTAGGACTTCAGGTTTTGATCTGCTCTGCTATAGTGTAATCTGAAGTTTTGATTCATTATTCATGTGATTAGGCTTTTTTATATCTAATCATTTACTAAGATTTTGACATGTTCAAATGGACTATCAGCTTTCCCAAGTCCAAAGCAAGCCACTAATCAAGGCAAAAGAAATCTCCAAGGATCACAAAACACCTCAAACTCACACTAGCAATTTGGCAAACATTTGTCTAGTTGTTCTTTCGTAGGTGAGAAAGAGTATGAACTTTGAACTCTTTGATCTCATTTTAGACGGATTTATTAATTCCAACAAATAATATTAAGGACAAGTTTCAAGAACATACTGAAAAATAGAAGCCTTATTTTTATTTTAAGTGTAGTGTTACAGCCATTGCAGGTGCAGCACTTGGAATTCATAATGGCTGAGCAGCAAATGATCAGTGCTTTTGCTTCTTCCTCTAACTCTTCTTCTGTGGTGTCTTCTAAACAATATGACGTTTTTCTAAGCTTTCGAGGTGACGACACTCGCAAGAACTTCACAAGTCACCTTTATGAAGCTTTGATGCAAAAGAAAGTTGAAACATATATAGACTACCGACTTGAAAAGGGAGAAAAAATCTCACCAGCACTCATCAAAGCCATCGAAGATTCTCATGTATCTGTTGTAATCCTCTCAGAGAACTATGCTTCCTCAAAGTGGTGCTTGGAAGAACTCTGCAAGATTCTTGAATGCAAGAAAAACCAAGGGCAAATTGTGATGCCAGTATTCTTCAACATAGATCCATCCCATGTGAGGAAGCAGACTGGGAGCTATGAGGAAGCCTTTGCAAAACACGAGGGAGAACCCAGGTGCAACAAATGGAAAGTTGCCCTCACCGAAGTAGCCAATTTAGCTGGGTGGGATTCTCGAGAGAGGTAAATAAAATGAATTGAGATTGACTAAATTTTCTGAAAGAAAAAATGAGAAAGTTAATATATTGTTTTTAAATAGAGTTGGCCAAATTTGATTCTAAATCCAACAGAAAGATAAGGATGATGAAACTATGACACAAGATATCAAATTAAATTGCATAGTGATATATATAGTTGTTTCCTTGTTTCTTGTATGCTTGTGCAATGCAATTGCTGCTCTACAGTGAAGTTTCTTTGTCCATGAATGTGTCTAGTTGTGTAGAGTTAAAAAGTTATTCTTTTTTATTATAGTTGAATACAACAAAATAAGAAATGCACAAGAGGTAATAAAGTAACAAGAATTTCCTTTATGTGGTTTGGAATAATACTCGTCAATCCTAGGTCTCACTAGGTTTTCATTATGTGAAAAGCGATATTTCAATAGTATATTTTTCACATTGAAGCAATATGTACAAATAAGCAATGATAATTTATTGTAGTTTACTCCTCTATTTTGAAGTTTACTTTTGAAAAATATTTCAATTATTTTCTCTTAAATAACACAAAAAATAAATTTTAAACATTGATATCTCTATTACACCTTAACTTTTCTTATAAATTTTAAAATTTAGTCCTGTCCATTAATTGCCGTGTATGTGTACTTGCTAACTTCTAATACTGTTACATGCATGTGAGCATTGTGAGCGTACTTTTTGTAGTATAACAATTTTCATGGTAGTTTACTTGAGAAGGTTGTTGTGTAGAAAAAAGAGAGATGTTGATTATCTTCTCTAAGTCATTGGATTTTCATTCCACAATTATATTTTTTAATTTTTCTCTACTACACTACCGTATTGATCCAAGATTATCATTTCTATAGTTATGTTTTTTTCTTTTTTATTTGAAGTTGTTAGATTTATAACACTTCATTTATTTCTTTGTTGCCCTTTTCATATGCTAGGACTGAAGCTGAACTCCTTAAGGACATTGTTCGAGTCGTTTTGCAAAAACTGACTCCTAAATACCCAAACCAAAGTGAAGGACTGGTTGGAATTGAGGACAATTATGAAAAGATTGAATCATTACTGAAATTTTGGTCAAGTGAAGTTAGAATCCTTGGAATATGGGCATGGGTGGCATAGGAAAGACCACCCTTGCTGCCACCTTCTATGCCAAACTGTCTGATCAGTTTGAAGGTAGTTGCTTCCTCACAAATGTAAGGGAAAATTCAAGCGGGCCTGGACTCGAAGCTTTACATAGTAAACTTTTTTCTAAGTTGTTAGAAAATGAAACTCATTGTTTTGATGCACCCTTTTTAGTACCCAATTTTGTCACGAGTAGGCTTCGACGTAAAAAAGTTTTGATTGTGTTGGATGATGTGGCTACCTCAGAGCAATTAGAATATCTAATTAGTGATTATGATTTGTTGGGACCAGGAAGTAGAGTCATTGTTACAACTAGAAATAAGCAAATATTTAGACCAGATGTTGAAATATACGAGGTTGAGGAATTGAGCTCTCATCATTCTCTTCAGCTTTTCTGTTTGACTGTTTTTGGAGAAGAACAACCTAAAGATGGATATGTAGATCTATCAAAAAGAGCAATTTCTTATTGCAAAGGTATTCCTTTGGCTTTAAAAATTCTGGGTGCAAGTCTTCGTCGAAGGAGTAAAGAGGCATGGGAAAGTGAATTGAAAAAACTCCAAGAGATTCCAAATACGAAAATTCACAAAGTATTAAAATTAAGTTATGACGGCTTAGATCGTTCTGAAAAGGACATCTTTTTACACATTGCATTCTTCTTCAAAGGAGAAGCAAGAGATTTGGTAACAAGTCACCTGGAAGCTTGGGGATTCTTTGCGGCATCTGGGATAGAAGTCCTTTCGGACAAAGCTCTCATAACAATTTCAGATTGCAATCAGATAGAAATGCATGACTTGATACAGCAAATGGGTCAGGAAATTGTTCATCAAGAATCCGTCAAAGACCCTGGAAGACGAAGTCGAATATGGAAACCTGAGGAAGTGCGTGAAGTATTGAAATATAACAAGGTAAGTGGATTCAATTATTTCTTTTCTATAATACATATTTCTTTATCATGTAGCTAGTATGATAGCCCTGCCGATTATTTTTCAAAATTTTGTTTGACAGGGAACTGATGATGTTGAAGGCATAATTTTAGATTTGGATACATTAACTGAGGATCTATGTTTGAACTCTGATTCCCTAGCAAAGATGACTAACATGAGATTTCTTAAGATCTATAGAAGCGGAAGTAATGGAAGATTTAACATGTACCTGCCTAACGGTCTCCAGTCATTGTCTTATAAATTGACGTGCCTTTGTTGGCATGGATTCTGTTTAGAGTCTTTGCCGTCTAACTTTTGTGCTGAGCAGCTTGTAGAGTTTTGCATGGCTGATAGCAAGGTTAAAAAGCTTTGGGACGGGGTTCAGGTATGAATGTGGCTGTACGTACTACATTTTTGTTTTTGTCAATTTGTAAAGGTACAGGAGAAAGTCCTAATTGGTAATTGGTCTTGTGCTGCCTCAAGTGAAGCTCACTCACAAGAACCACACCTAGGATAGTGTGCCTCTATTCATGCTTAGGTTTCTCTTATAGTTATGGCTCATGATTAAGAAGTTAATGATTTCTTAATAATGTGATGCATCTTTCTTATTACAGAATCTTGTGAATTTAAAGGAAATTTACCTTTCGGACTCCCGACACCTGATTGAGATCCCAAATTTATCCAAGGCAAAAGAGCTTGAAAGATTTGCTCTTGATAATTGTGAAAGCTTGCGTCAGCTCCATCCATCCATGTCATCTCTCCCAAAGCTTAGATATTTGTTTTTACGTGACTGTAGAGAGGTTGAAAGCCTTAATGTTCTTTCAAAATCTCTTTGTGAACTGTACGTCATTGATTGTTCATCTCTCAAGGAATTCTCAGTGGCATCAGAGGAAATGAGAATATTACGCATATCTAACACCGCTATATGTGCACTGCCATCATTCATTTGGCGTAATAGGAAACTTATTTATCTTCTGCTAGAGGGTTGTAACAATGTTGGCAAGTTATCACCCCACATAAAATCCATTACATCACCAGACCATTCTGGGTGCATTCAGCACAATGCATCCAATTTGTCATTCTTACAAGCAGACTTTCACAACATTGGCAATTTATTGTCTTTAGAAACGCTACACCTAAGTGGATTCAATGTTGAGAGCTTGCCTGCAAACATCAAAAACCTTTCATTGTTGAGAGAGCTTAGCTTACGTGATTACAGGAAACTCGTGTCTCTGCCAGAGCTTCCACCATCCCTGAGACTGCTTAGCTTACGTGATTGCAGGAAACTCGTGTCTCTGCCAGAGCTTCCACCATCCCTGACATGCCTTGACTTACGTGATTGCAGGCAACTCGTGTCTCTGCCAGAGCTTCCACCATCCCTGAGAGAGCTTTGGTTAGATGATTGCAGGAAACTCGTGTCTCTGCCAGAGCTTCCACCATCCCTGAAATCGCTTGACTTACGTGATTGCAGGAAACTCGTGTCTCTGCCAGAGCTTCCACCATCCCTGAAATGGCTTGACTTACGTGATGGCAGGAAACTCGTGTCTTTGCCAGGGCTTCCACCATCCCTGCAACAACTTGACGTACGTGATTGCAGGAAACTCGTGTCTCTGCCAGAGCTTCCACCATCCCTGAGTCATCTTTGGTTACGTAATTGCAGGAAACTCGTGTCTCTGCCAGAGCTTCCACCATCCCTGGGTCAGCTTTGGTTACATGATTGTAGGAAACTCGTGTCTCTGCCAGAGCTTCCACCATCCCTGAGACAGCTTGAGTTACATGATTGTAGGAAACTCGTGTCTCTGCCAGAGCTTCCACCATCCCTGAGACAGCTTGAGTTACGTGATTGCAGGAAACTCGTGTCTCTGCCAGAGCTTCCACCATCCCTGGGATGGCTTGACTTACGTGATGGCAGGAAACTCGTGTCTCTGCCAGGGCTTCCACCATCCTTACAACACCTTGACTTACATGATTGCAGGAAACTCGTGTCTCTGCCAGAGCTTCCACCATCCCTGGGATGGCTTGACTTACGTGATGGCAGGAAACTCGTGTCTCTGCCAGGGCTTCCACCATCCTTACAACACCTTGACTTACATGATTGCAGGAAACTCGTGTCTCTGCCAGAGCTTCCACCATCCCTGCAACACCTTGACTTACGTGATTGCAGGAAACTCGTGTCTCTGCCAGAGCTTCCACCATCCCTGGAAGAGTTGAAGGTCATCGGCTGCCCTTCTCTGGACACAGGCTTCACTCAACGGATAATGTTACAACACATGTTACAGAACATAACTCATCTCTTACCTGATTGGGACGGAGACGGAAGGTCTTTCATTGCCCCGGGAGACCATGTGACGGTCAAGTGTGGGTTTCGTACAACAGGAAGTTCAATGACTATTCCTCATCTCCCACTATCTGACTTGTACGGTTTCATTTATTGCATCATTCTTCCTAAGGAATCATGCCAAGGACGTGTTTCATGTTCTATTCATCAAGATGGCAAACAAGTCGGGTGGGGCAACACTTATGGTTTACTTTGGAGAAATTTAATTTCAGATCACGTGATATTTTGGTGTGATAAAAAGCCGCAGTGTATTTTGGGTGACATACCAATTGAATTTGAATTTTATTTGTCTTATGATGACAATCGTAAACACGAAAACGGTCAAGTGAGAATAAAAGAGTGTGTGGTCTTGCCAGTATATGACTCAAAATCGGGGCTGAAGGTGTTTGGTAGTAGTAGCAAGGAAATTTTTGAATCGGAATCCATTACTGATCAAATCTCCACTAATGAGTCACAGCCTAGAGCAACTGGAGTTGGAGGCTCTAATAATGAAAATGAATTGGAATGGGATCAACTTCTTCATGTGATTACTTCATCGGTATGAAACTCCACCCACTCCTTGATTGTAGGCTCCTTATTGGTTACATTTTTCTTAAATGAAATTAGTCCTTGAAACATAGAAATTATCAGTTGGAAATTAGTTCTAGAAAATTGTGCTTACCATATTACAATAACATTGGGCTGTATTTACATGTTGAGCAGGTTTTCTTTTGAAACACTTACTGAAAATATCGATGGGAAATGAGCACTAGCTTGGTGGAACAGTCAAAGCAGTACAAAATTGTTTGGTGGTCCATTTCTCTCATTTAGAAATAAAAAAGGACAATATTGTGGTATTTATTCCACAGAATCCTTATACACAGTAGATGAGTGATATCAAACTGTGCTGGTAATGGATTGATGATTCAAAATTTATGTATAAAAGTTCATTTTGGTTTGTAGCTTTTAGCTATTCAATTGTTGGAATTAATTGTGATTTTGGTTTTATTCTCGAGAGTTGTATATATCATGATGGTGTAACACGTTGCAATTTTCGGCCATTCATTTCTTTTATGGTATTTAAACTTTAAAAGTAGTAAAAAATATCATATTATGAGTTAGGTTATTAACTCAACACTGAAGAGTTGGCAAAGCATCTTCAATCTTGTTTATTGGGATAGTATTGTTTTTTACTTGATAATTAAGTTAGGTCATCATTGAACTCAAAGAAGTTATAGGGACTTATAATCTGTTAAACAATGAAATAGTTAATTGAAAAGGAAATAACAATATTAAATTCTTAGACTGAAAAAAAAATACTTTATATTACTTTCTTTTACTCCTTCAAAATGATCATAATATTTATCTAAGGAAATCACTAGAGTTCATTAACTAGAATGCAATATCCTTATGAAGTTCTCCATCCTCAGCTAGTTTATCCATAATAAGTTTTGTACATGTTTGTTTACTCCAACTTAAAGTTCTTTCCAGGAAAATCACTATCGTATTTGTTAACTTTATTAATCAGATTGTACATTTCATTACAAACTAGATACATAACCGCGCGTTGCGCTGATGTTAATTATTTAATTATAATTATTAAATTAAATAAAAAATGATGAAGAGATATGTGAAAAAATTGGCACATTAAATAAAATAGAAAAATAACTTTAATTATATACATATAGTATTATCATTTGACAAAAGTAATGGTACTATTTTGAATTCGAAAATAATATAAAAAATGAGTGTATATACTTTTTAAAGAATTTAATTAGAATGTACTAATAGTGTAAAATGTATGATAAATTTATCGACTTTTATAAAAATCACTTTAAAAGTTATTCTTAGAATATTATTTTATCAATTGATAGCGTAAAAATCATTGCACAATCAATGCATGAAAATTAAACTCTTATTTAAAAAGAGAATTTTTTTCTTTTCCAAAGAAACTATTTTTCATTCATTATTTTTCATTCAATAATGATTTATTTTATTCATATAAATTTAACGCCAATCTTCTTGTACAAAAAGACAAAGTATCCTCAATTTATAAATCGTATGTTTTAGGTTTAATTACTAATTTAGTCCCTTAATTTATTTATTTTATCCAATTAGTCCATTTTTAGTAAAAATGTTTAATTAGGTCCATTATTTTTCCAAAACATTTGCAATATTGCATTTTTTGTCTAAAACAAAGTAATTTTTTATTATAATATTTTTCATGTCGTTTAGTGTAACATTAGACGAAAAATGACGTTATTTTGGGTGAATGGGTAAAATTGAAGCATTTTTTTAAAATAATGGGACCTAATTGAACTTTTTAATACAAGAGAGACCTAATAGAATAAAATAAATAAATTAAAGGACCAAAATTAGTAATTAAATCTATGTTTTACTATAGTGCTAAGAGCTAAATTAAACTGTTAACACCTATGATGCAACATTACAATTAAAGCATAAATTAAACTACTTCAATTTTAGAAATTAACCTCTTTTCTTTCTTCATTTTATTACATTATAACATGGTAAACAAGGAAACATCAAACAAAAATATCACATTTGTACATATAAATATAATACGTATTATATTTATATAAATAAAAAAATATTATAAATAATAAATAAATAAACAAAGTATTTAGTGGTGTTAAGTTTAGATAGATGAAAATGAGGGTAATTTTTTTTTGCTTTTATAATAAAAAATTTCCAAACTTAATAGAATATGGAAATGGTAGTAAAAGATGAAAGATAAGACTATATATGTGTGTATGTGTGTGTGTGTGTGTCAGTGTCATAAAACTGTACATCGTGATTTGGTAATACATAATAGTCATAAAATACAAAAGACTAAAAGTACATAAAAAAGATCTTATACAAAGCAGTGCCAATCTACCTTATTTCTCATACAAAGAGAAAAATACTATAATATAGGTCTTCAAATCCTCGACCGTTGAAGTATCCTCTGACCAGTACTTAGCATCATGGGGCGTTAACGTCATCTTCAATAATCAATATCAATCATACACAGAAGAAAAATTATGGAGTAAAGTGTTTTATTCTAAAATCATTTTTACATGTATAGTAGGAAGTCTACCATAAAACAGAGATAAAACACAACTGATAATAGAAGGGAACCTAGGGTTCATTCTAAGTTGTATCAAACTTCCTTTGACTAGATATGGATCCATACTCATTATTAGTCGGTAATAATTATCAACAGAATCAGGAAATGATTAGGAGTACATATACCTCATCAACATCATCACATGGTACAGTCCTTATCATCATTGAAGAAAATAACATTCATGAGATCCATTTATAAAGGTATACTTTCAAACTAATTCTATAACGCTGAATAGTTGTCAAGGTTATCGAGCTTGGTTAGGTGAATATCCTAACTCAAAGGTGCTACCCTAGCCACTAAGACCTTCACCACTCGATGCCTACCCCTAAAACCTCTATAAGTGGATCCTTGCATTTCATTCCTCAACGTACCAAACTGTAATTTCCCTAGCAGGTTACCATGCCATAACATATCACTCACTTTACATTCCTTACTAATTTTTCACTTCCTAGATTCTCAAATAGAGGTTTTCCTGATCTCATTTAATTTGAGCACTAGTACAATCAACATTTCTACCTTATTGTAGAAATTGCACAATACCAAAATTTTAACAGAATAATGACGTAGTAATTATTACTTAATTACTAAAATTTTGTAGAATAACAACTAAATAAATACATTTTAATTTTCTAAATTTGAGCAGGTAACAACTTAGCAAGTATAATTTAATAATTTAAATTTGAGCAGAGTAACAACTTAGTAATTATAATTTAATAATTTAAAGTTGGGCAAAGTAATAACTTAGCAATTATAATTTAATCATTTTAATTTAAGCAGAGTAACAACTTAGCAAAAATTAAAGTTTAACATTAAATAGTATAACAACAACAATAATAATAATAATAAAACTTAAGCCTAAACAGGTTTAGGAAAAAACCCTTCCTACCAACATGCAAAGTGAAAATAATTTAGAACTAACCCAACTCTCCCATTACCCCTAGGGTGGTTGATGAAAAGAATGAAATTGTTGGTGCAAAGCTCCCAAGAAGAGAACTTTACTAATTGTTGAAAAATTAGTAAAATTTATTATAAAAACAAAATAAAAGAAATTTTTTTATAGAGAGAAGATCTCTAATAATTTGGCTAGCTTGAGAGAGGAAAAGGGGTTGGAAAATGGTCCAAAACTATGTTATTTATCGAGGAAGAAAGGAGCTTAAGTGTCCACTTGCTTACATAAGCCATTATGTCATAATTCTTATTTTTATTTAATTTTAATTGGATTTAGGGAAACATACACCAAGTTAGAGTGATGAATCAGCTATTCTTAGAGCTTGGATGTGCCCCCCTTAGCTGTCCAGCTTTATCTATGTCAATTTTACCTATAGGTAAATTAGCCAGTGCCGATAAAATCATCTAAACTTGAAAAATTAGTTTTTAATATCAAAATAATGCATTTTAATGAAAAAAATGATCATATAAATTATTCTTCATCAAATATAAAATTCTAATAATTAATTTTAATTTTTATTAATTTATTTCAAATTTTATCTATTTATTTTGTATTTTTAAGCTAAAAAATTCATAATAATTCGATTTTAATTCAATAAATATAAAAAAAATTCAAAATTCTAAAATTAAATTTTTTATCTATAAATGAACTAGGATTACCATTTTCACCATTTTTAGATGTCAAATCAATACTAGTTAAGCTTATTAGATACCTGGAGATATTTTGGTCATTTAGCATAGGAATTCTATAAAAGTTTCAAAAAATTTTTAAAATTATATTTTAATATATATGACATGATTTCAAGCTTAAATTAACATTTTAATGTAAATTCAATCTTTTTCTCATGTCAGCCTTTAATGTTGAAAAATAAGGACAAAATTGTTATTTTCTAAATTCTCTGGGCTTCTACTCAAAAAAATTATTAAAAATTAAAATTAAATAACTCTTAAATTTGTAAGCATCATGGTGGGGATCAGAATTTTGAAATTCCTTCTTGATTTTTCAGAATTAAATTGTCAAATATTTAAAAATAGTTAAAAAATTGAAATAAGGATGTTAGATTTTTTATTATTATTTTTTTTCAAAATAAAATTTTTATAATAAAATATACTTAGTACAAAATTTTTAAAATATCTCAATATACTTAGTTTGGTTGGTTCCCGTAGTCAACTAAGGATATTTTTGTCATTTCACAAAAATTATCTCAATAAATTTCTAAAACTATTATTAATTATTCTAAGTATATTGATGACTTAAAAATAATTTTTAAACACTTCTAACTATTTTTGTCTATTAATTTTGTTATCTGACGAAATAATCATTTTACCAATTTTTGAGTTTCATTCCCCTAAAAAAATATCTAAACTAAGTATTACTTACTAATATGAATGTAACTGTAAGGATTAAATTTTTTAAGATTCTCATCCAGTTCTCAGAAATAAATACAAAATAGTTAAGAAAATAGTTTAATAGGCAAAAGTAAGGGTGTTACAAGGGTCACTTCAATAGGGTTGGCCACGATTGATGGAAATTGTGGTGTAATGGTTATCACCTGTAAACACTTTGATGCCGAAGTTAGTGCAGGTTTATCAATGATTTAAGGTTTTAGGGTGGATTAAACATACCTCTACTTTTGTTATGCGTGGAAGTAATAAATATATAGTAGGAGATATATTATGTAGAAAAATGGTTGACCAGGGGCTTTGTCAGCTTTATTTTACATGCACACTATTTTTAAGAGAAAGTATTAGGTGGCCTGGGACTATTATGGTTCTAGTTAATCTCCACGTGACATGTAACCAAGTGTTGTTAATTTTTTCTCATAAATTAAAAAACTAGAAACATGTCATATATTGATTGGTTGGAACTATAAACACATGGTAGTCCAGGGGCTAACTAATATTTTCTCCTACTTTTAAAGCAATCTAAACAAAAGGAAAGACGAGTGTGGCAAATTGTTAGGAGTGCTAAAAAAAGTCTTGCATTGCGTGACAACTAGTCTTTTCTTGCCTTTTTAAGTATTTGTTCGGGTCGACAGTTGAGATGCAAGGTGAGATGCATGACTGAGGTATGTCCATAATGGGTCTCAGGTGTTAGGCTTCATTGAGTGGGACAAATATATGGGCTTTAGTGGGCCCGAGTTAGGCCCGAAATTATTTTTTTTTCTAGATGGGAACTTATCATTATTAAACATTATTGTGTATTGTTGAAATCTAGGCATAATTATTATGATATTTTGATTTGGATTTTTGTGTATATTTTAAACATTAAGAATCTATAAAATATTATTTTAGTTTTAGTTTTCAACATTATAAAATTATGATATTATGTTTTTTAATATTATTTTATATATTTTTAATTATTATTATTATTAAAATCACTTGAAGTTTCAACCATGGTTTATTTTAAGTACAACCATGAATCAGTATGTTTGCCGATTCAATGACAGTGCTTCTTTACTCACTCTTGCTGCTTCAATGTATATATAAGCATATTCAGAATACCTTTCCTTTCTCCTTAATGAACTATCGTTAGCCTTTGCCATTTTGTTTTTGCCAACTCCATTTGATGAAGAGGGGAGAAGACAATATCATGGAAATACCCGTAAAGCAAACCATGGAGGGGCAGAAAACATTATCTAGACAAAATCATGAATACAAAGCACTAAGCAGAAATACAAAGGACTAGAACAATAGATGTTCCACATGCTTATACACCCCACCATCACAATATGGAACTTTTGATGAGAAGGGAAAGGAGAGTTCAATAAGGTCACGCGAGACCCAATGTAAAATTTATGATATAAATTAATTTTTTTATACATAAAAATTTAGGGGGGAGGGGGGATAACGTCTCAATCCAAAGCAAGAAAAGCTTTTGAGGTTAAAGAACGCTTACAAAGATACTTACATTTATCTCACCCTAAGAAGATAAGTGAAAGTTCGAACTTACGACCTGTCAAATGTGAGACCCTGTCTTATTCTACTTGATCAGCCTCTTGGGATTATGATATAAATTAATTTAAACACATATCTTAATTAAATTTAACAATTTAAAATTAATTCAGTCGAACTCGCTTGTCCAAATGAATTTCTCTAAACTTTAAAATAAATATAATTTCAAAAGTTAGTTTGCATAAGTATGAGTAACGCTAATTTTAACGTCAAATCAAATGCTCATACGTTTCTCACTCATGGTGCTATACCGACTCGACTATCAGAGCTTATGTGTCTAGCACAATTAATAATCAATCCAAAAAAAAACCTTCGGTTGATACTTCATACTTAATATTTACTTGATTTTTAGGTAGTCATTTATTATAAATTATAATATATATTGTAGAAGGTGAAATTTTTTTTCACTATTTTAATTATACATTTTTAATATTATTTTTTTTAATGTGTATTTTTTCATAATAAGTTAAAAAACATTCTATCGATTATCTTAAAGTACTTTTATTTTATCTTTTTAATTTACCTTTTTAATTTATATCTTTATTGTTAGAGATCCTACATTGACATTAGTAATATAGCCAAAATAATGTCTGAGTGAAAAGCAATTCTCACTATTGAGCTAACTTTTTTTTTATTTTTAAATGTTGGCAATTCCACATTAACTAGTGATCCAACATATTTTGATAAATTATATTCTGACATATATTAAATTAAATATATTAAATAAATATATTTTGATAAATATATTTATTTATCATGAATTTTAATTGTAATATAATTTATATATTTAAAAATATTTATTAGCTATAAATTTTAATTATATAAAAATAAACATTTATCTTGTGAAACACGGGCTAAAAAAGCTGGTTTAACATGTATCAAAATATAATTTATTATCTATCATAAGTTTATTTTTAACATAATTTACATAATTTAATGCATGTAACATATTAAGTTAAGAGTACATTTTAATTTATTTTTTAAAGGTATTTAAATTAAATTATTTATCATCTAATTTTAAAACTACATTTTACTTTTTTAATTGATACTTATATTTTGATTCTTTTTTTGTAAATATTTTTTAATTTCTTTATCTTTCGCTAGGTTTTTAGAATATTTTTGAATCTTATAATTAGTATTTTAACCTATGTAATACATATGCTAAATGTTTATTTTCTATAACTAAAATTTATAATAAATAAATACTTTTGAATATACCAATTATATTATAATTAAAATTTATAATTAATAAAGATTTTCAAAAAATAAATCATATTTTAGATTTATGATAGACAATTTTATATTGCGATATAATGTTATTTTTAACTATTGATAATTTTTTAAAAAAAATATTGAAATTTAATTTAGAAGTAAAGATGAAAATAATAAATTGAAAGAGATAAAAGGTTAAGAAAAACTATTAAAAACACTCTCATTAAAGAAAAATTCCTAAAAATGATATCGCTAAATAATAGTTTCCAAAAACGCCGCACACACAGACGCAAACACAAATATAAATTATATTATAATTACAATTTATATTAACAAAATATCTTTGAATATATAAAATATATTTTAGATTTATAATAAATAATTTAAATAGTGATATAACATTACTTTTAATTATTGGCAATTTTTTAAAATAATATTAAAATTCAATTTAAAGATAGAGATAAAAGCAAGTAAATTTACAGAAATAGACAATTAAGAAGATCAATTATACAAATTAAAAACAAAAGGAGAAGAGTTTGATAGAGAATTTTTTTTAAATAATTGTGAATATAATGTATGAAATGCATATTTAAAAGAAAGAAGAGAGAGAATATCAAGACTCTCTAATTGAGAGTGAGGTTTTAAAAATTTATAACATCATCTCTATATATAAATTAAAATAACTATTTTGAATAATGATGTCTTTAGGAGTTGTTCTTCAACAAGAATGTTTTAAAAAAAAAATTCAACCAGAACATTTTTAGGAATTTTTTTTAACTTCTTACCTTTTCCAATCTATCATTTTTATCTTTATTTCTAAATTGAATCTTAATATATTTTTAAAAAAAATTAGCAATAGTTAAAAATAACCTTGTATCACACTATCAATTGTTTATAATAAATCTAAAACATAATTTATATGTTGAAAAATATTTATTTACTATGAATTTTAATTATAATATAATTTACATATTTAAAAATATTTATTTAATATAAAATTTAATTATATAAAATAAACATTTATCTTGTATATTGTAGAAGCTAAAATACTAATAGAGGTGAATTTTTAAGAATGAAATAAAATTTCAAACATAATTTTAATGTCAATATTATAAACATTTAAAATTCCATTCTATTTTTCAAAATTTTATAATCAATAATAATATATTTAAATTAGCTATGGATAATACTAAAAGTTATATAAAAATGTTCTAGAAAAATTAATGCATAAATGTTTATCTTTGTTTTAGGAAAATAAACTAAGGTTTATTTACATTGTAAGTTGAATAAAAAAGTTTACATACACATACTTATCATTTTAAAAAGGTTAAATTAATCAATAGGTACTTGAAGTATTTAGAAAATTTTAATTAAGTCTCTAAACTAAAAAAATTATAATTAAGTTATTAATTTTATCAAATTTTTGTAATTGAATTTCTGATGTTAGTTTATGGCGGTTTGAAATAGAAAATGATAATTTGTGGTAGTTTTAAAGACTTTAAAGACTCAATTACAAAAATTTTATAACATCAAGAACTTAATTACATTTTTTTTATTTGGGGACCTAATTGAAATTTTTTGAATAGTTCAAGAATCTACTGATTAATTTAATCTTTTAAAAAAAATCTTATTAAAATCTAGAGGAATAACAGAATATTTTAAAATATACAGTGGATAATTTATCCAAATGTAATTTTTAAATGTTTAACTGCTCAGCTCGTGTGCACTGAGCAATCTGTCGTTAATTTATATAAGCGAAGAGTAAAATATATCTTTAAATTAAACATTATACTATATCTTTTTCATAATATTCTCTTAATAATTTTTCTAATACTTTAACAAAATATTTAATAACAACACATTTAATATTTTTAAAATATAAAAAATATTTATTTAATAACTAAAAATATTCAAAAAAGCTATAAGTAGATTTAAATTTAATTTTAAATTAAATATTTATGTTGTATTTAATTAAAATTTTCTCATCTAATTTATCCCTCTACTCTACCGACGTTATCTCACACGTCAACCATCATCTTCTTTCTTCCTCCTTTGAAGTTTGAATAGAACCTTCCACTCACCGCTTCAAACTTCATCCCAACCATAACATAACGTATTCAATTCAAAATCATTTAAACAAACAACCATACCCATAATAATTTTATAAATTTAGTCATATTCTTGCTTCCGTACTAAGGAAAATAAAGAAGAAAAACAACTTTTATTCTCCTCTCTCTTTTTATTTTTTAAATAAAAAATTTCTAACCATTGTCAAATCCCACCTTCCATATTCAACTTTCATATTAGAAAAATGAAAACCCAAAAAGAATTACTTTTGTTCTCATATTTTACTTTTTTTTAATTTTTTAATTTTTTTTTGCTTAGCTATTAATTCCTTCACCTCATATCCTTGTCCTTTTTCCTAAGTCACCGAGTCAGATATTCCCCATTCCTCCTTTAGCGGATCCCATTCATGTTGTTTTTAATAAAATAATGATTAAATCCATATTGGCCCTGAGACCCACAAAGCTTTACAGGTGCCACCCTTTGAATGGTTAGTATTTGAATAAAAACTAAAAGTGAAAAAAAGTAGCTTTATTTTTTTTTTTAATATTCTATTCTCATTACCTGTTTTTTTTTTTAATATATATATGTGTATTTTTTAATGGGGTGTGTCAGAGTCTGTTGCCTATGATTCTGTTTCTGGGTCTACAGATCAGACTGAATCCAAGTGTTTGGGGTGGTGTAGAATTCAGAGCAGCATTTTGTGTCCAGAGGAAGAGGAGTAATAGGAGAGAGGTGATAAAGCTATCAAACATGAGGCTACCAGGTGTTGATGGTAAATTGCAGAAGATTTTGGATGCTAAGATGGATGAAGTGGATGCTAGAAGGCGTGCACGTGAGGCCTTCAAGGATATTCAGCTTGGGATTGATCATATATTGTTTAAGGTTTGGCTTGTCTTGGGTTTTGTTTCTTTTTTTTTGGTGTTGTTTGTTGTGGAATTGATGAAATGAATCTAAATAATCTACCTTTTTTTTTATTTAATTTGTTTGGTTTTGTCTTGTGACTAAATTTTTATTGTTTTTGATTCTGGGGGGACTGCATCCGGTTGATATGTTGCAAAAGGGTTGGTTTTGGCCTTTTTTTTTATTTTTTTCCCCCTCTTTCTTTATTGCCGAGGATATTAATTGGTAAAGTACGGGTTGTTGAAACCTGATTCAACATGGTTACGTGGATTTGAAACATTGACTTTGAGGTTTGTAGTTGGCACATTGAGGAGAGAGTCTGTTCTGTTTAATTAATTTTTTGGTAATGTCCCCCGGGGTTGTTATGTTGTAGCCGTTAAATGTAACTTGAATAAGTCTTCAAAATAATTTGAGTCTAATTTTTAAATCTTGAATCCAACAAAATTAACTTCAGACTAAGATAGGTTGTTGACATCAAGTCTAATTTTTAAAACTTCAATTCCAATAAAATTAACATTAAGTTGATCTGGATTACCAACATGTCAGTCGTCGTCTGTCGGAGTGCTGCAAGACTTGATTCTTAAAGCAAGGTATTTGATTCAAGTCTTATAAATAAAAAACAAGGTGATTAGGAGAGCAGACTTTATTAAAGGTGGTCAATCAAATTCTTTAGTAAAAATTAGTTACCAACAAAGCTGATAGTTACTTTGTACCTATAATAAGATTATCACAAAAAAAAAATTGATCCGGATTGGTGAGATGAAATAAGTCATACACTCCCTTTTTTATTTTTATTTTGGGAAGAAGGGTGGATGGGGGGAGGGGGCTTGTTCTGTTCCAGCTATTAAATGTAGCCGAGTTGCAACTTCTTTGCTTAAATGCAACGGGGTCAGTCATCGATACAACTATAAAACAAGAGGAGAAATGTTAGGTGGCCACTCTTTTAAATACTTTTTAGCGTATTCTTATTTGACTATGTTCATAGTTACTTAATAATTTTACAAAAAAAAAAAAGAGTCGATTTATAGAGTAATTCTTGCATAAATATAGTGCTTATATACTCAATTAATCGAAATTTTAAGATATATTAAAATAATAATTGGAGCAATTCTTACATGAGCACAATTTTTCTAAGTTTTTGATTGGTCGTGAGCATTGTTCTTGCGCAAAAATTGCTCCAATTTCTAGTGCAAATGTGAAACATGACCCAATAAAAATGCGTTATGGAGAGAGTGAGAGACATTTCAAAAAGGCGTATTGAAGAATTCCTCTTTAATTTTACAGATGCTCAACAATCTTAGGGACTCACGTTAATTAAGATATTTGAGTGAATTGCTTTGGTAATTATTATTCCTTAAACATACTGGGTTCCTTGTTTTCTATTTTTATTTTTTGGACTCTGGTATTGTGGCCTACTCATTCTTTCTTACTCAATTTGCATCACACACTATCATATGCAACGAGATTTGTACAGTTTTTTCCTCCATGCTGTTTCAAATCCATTAATTTGTAGACATTTCCATAGTCCTGGTTTTGGTATAAGCATTTTGGGGCAGGGATAACTTTTTTTTGGGGGGGGGTTTATATGGTGCAGTGATTGTTTTATCTGATGTGCTACTTTACATTAGTAAAATTTTATTTCCTTTAAATGTTAATACTAACTCTGTTATGTTTTGCGTTTTTACAGACTCCATGTGATGGAATCCAAATGGAAGAGGTAAGTAAGAAGTCTAAAATGGTTTCATGCAATTTATGTTTCTTCTGAGTAGTTATCTCAAAAAGTTGCTGTCATCAATGCCAACTTGTCATTGCCCTATTTGCTATTGACAAGTGATGATCCCTTGAAGTGTGTGCTATGCAACAGTCATATGAGAAGAACTCAAAGGGCCTGGAAATCTTCTGCAAAAGTTGGCTTCCTGGTAGGCCTAAAGCAGCAGTGTTTTACTGTCATCGTTATGGAGACACTTGCACATTTTTCTTTGAAGGCATGTGGCTGGTATTAAGAACTGGTAGCTATGAGTAACTAAATTCAGTTACCTTGAGGATTAGCAACTCAGTAGGGTCATGGAATTATTTGCAGGAATTGCTAGAAAGCTGGGATCATCTAGATATGCAGGTTTTGCCATGGATTATCCAGGATTTGGTTTTTCAGAAGGTCTCCATTCCTATATTCCCAGTTTTGATGGACTTGTTGATGATGTCATTGAGCATTACTCAAAAATCAAAGGTACTTATACTCCCATCTACCACCTATGTTGTGTCCTGGCAGTCTATGATTATGTTTACTTTAGACAGAGTTAAGGGACCTTGAACTAGTATTTACTTCTGTTGTATAAAGTATTTGAAGTTTTCCTTCTGAAAGTAGTCTTTAGTCTATACAGTGAAGTAATGCTCCATAATAAAAAACTGCATGGAGAATATTAGAAAAACATGAGAGTCAAAGGGTCATCTAGTCAAAGGAGGATAACAAGAATTAGACATCAAAGGTTTAAAGCAAAAATGTTTGAGTGCTTTCAGGTTTTTTTTTTTCCTAAAAAAAAACACTTAATAGCTAAAGAGAACATCATATTCTTTATTTATTTATTTTGAGGTTTGGGGAAGGGGGATGAATTCCACACCTGTTTGAAAAGAGAAATTAGTGAGCTTTATAAAATTCAATTCATCAGGTTGAAGTTTTTCATCTCATTTTTATTCATATATCTTCTAATTAAGGCAGTAACTAAAATGCATCTGTCAAATAGATGTTCTGCAAATAGAATTACTGGGAATTATTGGTGAACTCTTCTCATGATGAGTTGCAAAGCTATGAGTTGTGTTTCTTATGTGTTCAAGGAAAGGCATGTACCTTAATGTTCTTCCTTGCCTGGAAAATAGAACTGTGGCTTTAACATGGGAACATTGGAAGTACATTCTTTGTAAATGTTACATCTAATTTCATTTTACATTGGAAACAACTTAATACCAAGGAATATTGATACCATTGTATTCATCCAAAAGATTTGGTTTATGTGGCAGAAAATCCAGTGTCCCAGTCTCTTCCTAGCTTCCTATTTGGACAGTCCGTGGGTGGAGCTGTTGCATTAAAGATACACCTGAAACAACCTAAGGCATGGGATGGTGCCGTTCTTGTTGCACCTATGTGTAAAGTATTTTTCTTGAAACACAATCAATCATGTTTGGAGTTCTGATGGGCTTTGCTTTGATCTCCCTTTGACCTGAAAATCTGTGTAGATTGCAGATGACATGGTTCCACCAAAGTTGGTCACTAAGATCCTGATTGGTGTAGCCAGTGTTTTACCAAAACATGAGTTAGTTCCACAGAAGGATTTAGCAGAGGCAGCATTCAGAGAGAAGAAGAAGAGGAAACAGGTTTGTATTTTGTAGTCCTACAGAATTTTACTTTTGGTCTGCTAATTCTTTTCATGCATTTCTTTTTTGTAATCTGTGTGTTAGTAAGAGATTGATGCTTTTCTAATGTCTCTGCAGACAGCTTACAATGTTATTGCTGACAAGGATAAACCGCGCTTGCGGAGTGCTGTAGAAATGCTTAAAACTACTCAAGAAATAGAACGGCGATTGACAGAAGTATGTTCTGATCTTCTGGCTTATCTAAACTAGGTGGTTGGAGTTGGTGGGAATTTTGGTAATGTTCATAGGTTCAAAAAGATCTTAAGTTTATGGAGGGAAAGATGCTAGTATAGGAATATAATTCATCTAAGACTAGTTCAATAGTTGAAACTAGACCATATAAATTCTAAAACAAGAGCTACAAAACCCTTAAAACGTGTCTAGAGAAGACCCTTAAAATTTTCATGCGTTTAAGAATCATTAATAAGTCATGTCTTGAGGTTACTGAGGAAATAGTGTTCCTTTTAAGGCTTACTTTTTGCTCTGGCTTCTCAAGACACCACTCTACTGCATATATAGGGCGTTTCTATTGATCTTCCTCTCTTAATTATAACATGCTTAAATTGATCCAAATTCATAGTTAAGAAGGCAACAAATATATCTGCATGCTTCTTAAAACTCATCAATCTACTTTGAATAATTCATCTCACTGAGTTAACTGTAGTTCTTTACTTGTATCATTGTACTACTATGGCAGATGCTACTATCCTCAAATGTGAAGAACTTACTAAATTACTATACCATGCCCATACGCTATAGCTAACAACCAGAAACTGGTGTCATTCTCTGCATGGTAGTATATCTTGGAGTTTTTATAGATGGTCACTGTAGAAACACTGCTTTTGGGTTTGAGTGTTCATTTTTAGAACTAATGTTTAAATCTGAAATTTCACTTTTTCCCCTGGAGTACATTATTTTAGTGTAATCAAATTTATTCATCTTCACATGTAATGGTTGTGATTACAGGTTTCTCTACCACTATTAATCCTTCATGGTGAAGCTGACACTGTGACCGATCCATCAGTGAGCAAAGCCTTGTATGAGAATGCTAGCTGTTCAGACAAGAAGCTTAAGCTTTATAAGGATGCCTACCATGCTCTTCTTGAGGGAGAGCCTGATGAAATAATAACTGAAGTTTTTGGCGACATCATTTCTTGGCTGGATGAGCAGAGACTGAAACATAATCAATCTTCCTCTTTCATTTTTTGAAGATAAATTTCCTCTTGATACCGATTATTTTTGCTATCTCTTGATTCTAAAGAAGAATATTCATTCAGATTGTTTTCAGCAAAGGAAAATAGAAAGCAGCTATTGTTTCTATAAAAGTACCTAGAAGGCTTTGCATCTTTAATTAGTTACTTATGTAAATAACATATAATGTTTATATATTTACATAATAAAGAAAAAAAAATAGTGGGAACACAAAATCAATGACTCCTATGCCTGCTTTGGGGGAAGAGGTTGATTACGGTTTAGCTAGGAAACATCTTTGTTTGGCATGGTGCAGATGTGACTGCATGGTATGGTTTGTTCCTTTTTAGTATATTCTGCATCCCCTTGGTTTGTGACTAACCAAGTACCTATCATCAATTCACATGTGTGTGAGTTTGGATTATTGTATTATATTATATTCAAAAAAGCTTATATTAAAAAATTTAATTGACCAATATTTTTTATCAACAAAGGTTAGACGTGGGGCTAATCAAGTCACCTCCACAAAAGGAGGATCAAATTTCAGACATTGAAATAAGCACTTGTGAGGAGGAAATCTTGGTAATTAACCGCAATAATGGGGACAGATTCAGTTTCCCAAGCTTGTATGCAGAATCACGCGAAGCAACTATGTGTTTGGAAACACGGTCAAGATGTGATAAACCACGTCAATCTACCCAAAAATGCTGAAGCTATAGGGTGTATTTGGTAGAGAAGAATAAAATAGAAGAAAAGGAAGAAAAGAGGTGAGAAAAGAAGAGAAGAGAAATAAGTAAAAAATATAATAGAAATAGATGTGTTTGTTTAATAGAAATAGAGAAGAAAGAGAAGAGAAATAAAAAAATAAAAAAAAAGCAACATAATCGATTATGTTACAAAACATAACAGACTACATGAGTAAAAACACAACGTAGTCTGTTAAGTTTTGCAACTTAACGGATTATGTTGCAACATAATCTGTTAAGTTGCAAAACTTAACAGATTAAGTTGTGTTTTTTAAACATAAAATGTTATGTTTTGCAACATAATTGATTATGTTGTGTTTTTGTTTTCCATTTCAGCCTAAATTCATTCATTTTGGCGAAGAAATAAAAAACGTACGAGGTTCTGTCCATTTCTTTTCACTTCCTCCCACTTCTACACAACCAAACTATGCACACATCCCAAAATTCCTTCATTTCTTCACTCTTCCTTCCCTCCCCCCTTCATTTCTCTTATAAATTATTATAATTTTTTTTTCAATTTGACCTTCAATAATTTAATAAAATTCTTCATTATTGCCTCTGTTATAAATTACATTATTTATTGTATAATAAAATTTCTTTCAATACTACACTGTTTATTTTATGTTTTAATCAAATATTTAATCTTTAAATAAAAAATGATAACAATTCAAAAATCAAAATTATAATTACCTAAAATTATGCTTTTGTCTACTTAATTATATTTTTAGGTAATTATAATTTTGGGAAATTATTCGTCAAATTGAAGGAATATTACAAACTTATGTCGTTGCACCTATTAGAGCTGTTGTCAAATAAATCTAGCCAAATTTATTAGCACATAAATCTTAAACTGGTTCATTAATCATATCCAAATTTCTTGTATTATGCACATTGCTTGAACATAACTAGAATAAAGATATGTTATTCAGAGATAAAAGCAACAATTATTTCATTTATTTTGACATTGAAACTAAATTTTGAAGATTGATAATTTGGGATAAATTTGAAAACAATCTTTGTAATTGGATTATATCAATATTAAATTTCGGTAATAAGCACAAATTTAATGAATCAATCATATCCAAATTTCTTGTAATATTCACAATATAAATTGGGTATATCCAGAATATTGTATCTAATAAAGATATTTTATTTAGGGATAATAAAAAATATTTCATTTATTTTAATATTGAAAATAAAAATTTTAAAGATTGATAATTTGGGGTAAATTTAGAAACAATCTATATACGCAAATTGATGACGTCAATATTAAATTACTGTAAAAACCATATTTTATTTTTTATTAAACACACTTCTTGTATATTTTTATGTTCAAACACATTTATCAAACCCTTCTCACACAAGCTTATGGTTGCGTCAGAAAAAAACATCTAGTTCTTCCAACTACACTAATTGACTTTGCCACAAAGATCTCAGCAGTTTTGCAGAGCTGCAATATAAACTCTCTCTCCTTTACAACTTCTAAATAGAAGTTACGGAGAACTAAAATGTTTTTCTATCAAAATTTCAATGATCTTATAAAAATGTAAACTCCAACTTTTAACAATGATTCAAAATAAATATTATTATAATACAGTATAGAAAATACTCTGAAACTACATATAAAATCAAACTCTGCACAAATTCCTACCAACATGAGACCCAAGTTTCCTACAAAAAGCACTTTCAAGCAAATAAATGTCTAAAACTAACTTATAGTTAAAGAAACCCTACATAATAAACTAAATAATAATAGCATCAAAATTCAAGATCATTCAAAGTTAGCCATTCAGAAACGCATATTATAGTAATCTGTTTGAAATTCATCTAGTGGTGGTGGCAAGGCATGCAAAGATCCTCCTCCTTGCTGCTCATTCTGAGATTGAACATGAACATCCAGCAAGACAGATTCATCAGGTTGACTAGCCCAATCCACAAGACCACCACCTAGTTGATTAGGCCAATCAATAGGTGCATTAATCCAGTCCTCAAAGTCACCAAGTTGATTATCCCAGTCCATAGACTCACCAAGTTGATTAGTTGTATCTAGTGGCACATCAACTTGATTAGTAAAAACTGCCATCTCAATCTTCTCATTAAGTGACTTGGAAGCATCAAGTGTGAGTTGGCTTTGAGAGATGTCTTGCAAGTAATTGAGTTGGCTTGGTTGTGAGGAGATAGCATTAGCACTTTCCTGAGCCATGTTTGGCACAAAACTAAAGTAAGCATCACTCTGTTGCATGTTTCTCAACATGTTAATTCCATAATTACTAGCTCCATCAACCTGATTTATCGAATTTGTAAAATACACCCTCCCATTAAGTGGCTCCATAGGAGTTGGGACGATTTGGCTTGGATGGGAGGAGGAAGCACTTGACTGAGCCACGTTTTGCATGAAACTAGAACTGGCTTCACTTTGATGCTTGTTTTTCAACTTGTTAATTCTATAATCACAAACTCTAATCTTAGCATCCACCTGAGCAATGACGGCCCTCATTTGTACCTCTTCCATTTTTGTGATACTTGGATCCCAAGTTGGATACTTGATGCTGGTGCTTTGTTTATCAACTTTGGTAATCTCAGCTTCAACCATGTTCTTCCTATTATCAAAAAAGTCTTGAAGATCAAATGTCTTGGGAGGTCTCTCATTCTTTTGACGCTCATACTTTTCAATGATGGAGCGTACCACTGTAGGGTCTTGGGGCCAAGTCACTGGTCCGACATCACCATTGCCATCATCATACACAATCAAGCAGGCTTCAACTCCACACATGGTGCAAAATTCAGTGACTTTTTTAATTAGCCCTTTCCTTCTCTACATGAAAGTTGTCCTGCGAGATCTCTCATTTGAGATATGTTTCAATTTTATTCTTGCACGGTACATTTTCTACAAAACAACAACATACACACAAAAATATTGTCAATAAGATAGAACTTGGTCTACAATATATAACCAGATAAACAACACAAGAATTCAATAATAATAATTAATGACAACATCAACAAGCATTAATCCTTCTTGCTGGAATATATATAAAAAGAAAATATAAATTTTAAAACTCATCTCAATTCCTTAACTCTCTCTCTCTCTTTCTTTTTTCTTTTCACGTCAATTTTATGACCTCTATTAGTCAATAAAACAGAACTTGGTCTTTTCTTTTAATTTTTTTTTTTGTACATGAGAGAAAAGAAAATTAAGAAAAAGACAAAGAATTCGATGGAAGTGAGAGGAATCATGATTTATAAGACGTAATGCATCCAGAAAATTCAAGAACCAATGTGTGTCACTATTATCAACAGTTTTTAATGAAAGGTTCTATAGATGAAACATGTAAGGACATATGGGAAATTTCTCTTGATGCAAAAGGCAAAAGAAAGGAGAACCAAACATGCATGATATGTGAGAATGAACAACAAAAGAAGTTTTAGCGAAATCAATGTTCAAATAAAGGAACCAAGAGTTTTAAACAAAGTTTTAGATAATTCTTTGCATGAGAGAAATAGAAATTACCTGGCACAAGGAAGAAGAAACACAGAGGAGAAAGCTAAAAAGAGAGTGTTTCTTAACTATGTTAACGTTGGCGACTGTTATGCTCTGTTACGTTCTTTCTAAAGCCCTGTCCGGCCCTGAGTGAGTCATATATATTTAACACCCAACCTAACCTATTATTCTCCAAGAAATCAAATCATTTAGTGATATAATTGATTGATAACAACATATATAATATTTGGTACTGTAAAATTTTTTATAAATTAATTTTGATTTGACTATATATAAATTTCAATGTAAATATATCATTATAACCAATCAATCAATTTTAATCAATACTAATTAATTTTTAATTAATATAAATTACTTTTAAATTATAGTTAATTTGATCATAATTTATCCGTAAAACAAATATATACATCAATTGAGTTAGAAATAATTTTGGCGGTCGTATAAATTCATTGATTGATTTGAGTGTAATAAAATTTAGAATAAATTGCTTATCATTGATGTAATAGGTAATTATGGTTGATATATGATTAATTTGTTCTCTATCTATTACATTAATTATTTCTCTCTTTCCTTATTCTATCATATTGTTTATGTTTATTACATCTAACAAATTTTATCTTTTTTATTTCTTTTTCTCTCTCCATCTAAATCTTTATTCAAATTTTTTTATTACATTTATCTCTCTTGATCCAATGAGTATAGTTCAATTGGCAACACACGTTGAGTTTGTGGAAGAGGACCTGAATTCGATTCTCATAGAATACATTCTTGAAAAGAGGCAAGAAGCTTTAAGTGTGACCGAGTCTTGGACCTATGATTAGTCCTATAGTTGACCCAAAGGCTTCAAGTTTGTGGATATACGTTAAAGGCCAAAAAAACCTAATTACAGGTTTAAAAAAAATCATATATCCTGTTATGTCTAATTACTTTTCTCAATTTTATTTCTTTCTCTCCCTGTCTACATCTTTATTAGCTATAGCAATTTTTTATTTGATATTTTATTAATTTATTGATTTTACACTTAAGTAAAGTCAGGGGTAGAGGCAGGGGGTGACCTAGAGGCTAGAGGGGCCATGGTCACCTTCAATTTTTTAAGTGTATTTAAATTACTATAAAAATAATTTTATGCCCTCCTAAAATTTATCAAAAATATTAGAAAATGATGCATAGACACCACCATGCTAGTTGACACCTAGGGAGAGAGAGAGAGAAAGGAGAATTGTATGTATGATACATAACATAATGTCAGCGGAAGAGAGAGATACAGAAAAATGATAAATGTTAATGGAGTGTTTGTTATGTTGAGATGTCTATATATAATTATCCAAAATTATTTTATCCATCTAATTTATTTCTTTTCTCATATATTATTTTGTAACTAGGGGAGTCTAGTTCAGTTGGTTGAGTAGTGTGCGTTAGTTGTTATAAATTCCTTGGTACCAAAGTTCAAATCCTCTCTTTGAATAAAAAAATATATTATTTTTGTACTCAATATAGTTACATATTTTTTTATTTATAAAAATATTATATACATACATATATATATATATATATATATATATATATATATAACTTTTTTGTTTATTTTATGCATGTAAAAATTTAATTTTTCTTTACTAAATTATATATATTTTTGTTCTTGGCCCTCCTCAAGCCGAATTTCTGGCTTTGCTCCTGAGTAAAGTACTTGGAGGGTATGAGTACATAAGTACCTAGAAGGTACAAGGATGAGCATTAAAGTTACAACCCGTGAAGGTATGAGGTGGATACGAGTTTTTTTTTTTTTTTCAAATGCAAGTATGGAAACGAGTACTATAGTATCCTACCCATTGTCATCCCTATAGATAGATCATATAATAACAATAATCAAGATGTAATATTTTATTAAAAATGCATTTTAAAAATAATTTTAACTTCAAACACATGTATTTTTCTATGTTAAAAATTTAACATCTACAAAATTATTATGAAAAAATTATTTATATATAAATTAATGAAATCAATTAAACAACATTTATTTAAGCAATTGAATTAATAATATTTTAAAATTAGCCTACTTAAATAATTATTATCATCTTACGATAATATTTAAGATTTTTATAATGATATTAAATTAAATTATTATTTATTTCTATGAAGAATATAAGATTTTTTAATATATATACATAATTTATTTTTGAACAATTAAATTTTAACTTTAACAAACAAATTTTTTTATGTACAATATTTTCAATAAATTTTTATTTTTGAAATTATGCGAGCAAATGATTTATTAAATATATTTTATTACAAAATAATTTTAAATTATTTCTTCATTAGCATCATGAATAAAATTAGTCTATTTACTCCGTGCATTGTATAAATACATATCAACCATATTTTTCAATTTTTGATAACATATCTCCTGTGGACATAACTATGAGCTTAATTCTTGAGTTAGGAACAATGATTAAAGATTCAAGTCCTCTAAAGGGAGCAACTCACTTTAGAGAGGAAAGTAAGTAATACTTCCTGCAATTTTTTATATAAGAAACAAATGTATTTTTTTGTTCTAATTATAAGAAACAAAAACCCATGCCATTTCAAATGTATTAATTGCTAATTTTCTTTTTATATTTTTAATTTATTGTGAAATCTATTAATGAAACACTTACTCATTCTCCATGCAAGTGGACATATTCATTGGCGTATTAACAATATAAATCACACTCATTGGTGAAAAAAGTTATTCCTTGAATAATGTGTAGTATCATTAAATATAACCACTACCTTAAACCATTCAATTCTTTAGGCATTTCTAAAATAAAATTTAGATGTATGACATTATTAATTATTAACTAACTTAACTACTTTCATTAATTTTGATGAATTAGTTATTTGTTTTTTAATATAAAGGATCGAAGAGAATATCAATCTTTGATAAGGAAGTCAACAGTCAATATTACGTACACATATTAATCATCTACGTGTCATTTTCTTGCTATGGTAAGTCCTTTTATAATAAACAAACACTTTTATTCTTTTCATTTACCATATTCTTTATTCTCAGTTTTTTTGCATTTATTAAGATTCAAGTAAAATTTGATAAAAAAATGTTATTAAATAATTATACACAAGTGATTTTGAGAGTGATTTCATACACACTATTACAAGTTAAATTAAATTTTACATTAAACTTCTATTTTATATTAAAAATTACTTATCTTTTGATTATTTTTTTCACTTTAGTCTTATATATTAACAATATCCACTATATTTATATTAACATGATTTCATTTTCTAATTATATTTTAGGTAATTATTTTAAAATTAAAAAACATGTAATTTTAAAACATATATGCATAATAATTTTAAAACATATGTAACAACCAACGTACTCGTGCAATGGCAGTATGATGGCACGGATACTATAGTTAGCCAACAAAACAAAACTTGGTGTTCTCTTTTTATTTTTATTTTTTTGTACAAGAGAGAAAAGAAAATTTAGAAAAAAGACAACGAATTCGATGAAAGTGATAAGAATCATGATTTAAAAGCCGTACCAGAGAATTCAGAGAACCAATGCATGTCATTATTATCAACAGTTTTTAGTGAAGGGTTCTATAGATGAAACTCGTAAGGACATATGGGAAATTTCGCTTGATGCAAAAGGCAAAAGAAAGGAGAATCAAACATGATATGTGCTTTCTAAAAAAAAAAATGGCTAAATTACATTTTTGATCTTCTTGTTTTTTTTAATTCATAATTTTGGTTTTCTTATTTTTTTGAGACATTTAATCTCCTAATTTTAAAATTCTGAAAATTTGGTCCTGCTGTCAAATTTAATGCATTGACTGTTTACATCTAATGTTGATTGTTTGCATCAAACATTATTTTTCACGTTCGTTTAATAGTGTCACGTCACTGGGTCAATATTAAATGCAAACAGTCAATGCATGTTGAGGTTTTAAAACTAGGGGGACCAAATGTCTTAAAAAAATAGGACTAAAATTACAAATTGAAAAAAATAGGAAAACAAAAAGTATAATTTAGCCCAAAAAAAATGATACGTGCTAATGAATATGCAACAACAAGATGTTTTAGCAAAATCGCTGTTCAAATAAAGGAGCCAAGAGGTTCAAACAAAGTTTTAGATAACTAAAACAACGTCAAGAAAGATGATGCAAAAACAAAATAAAAAACAACAGTGTAAACTTATCATATTGATAGTAGTAATTTTTAAGGCGTCTTGCATTGAACAATGGTTGTCGTGCTAAATGAAAGATTCAATAAAAAAAAAATAACGTTAAAAAATAGTTGAATTTATAATAAAATCGTGGACAGCTTGCCACATAATATAAAATAAATTGGATCAAATAATTTAGGAAACATAATCTATATTAAAGTTTTTACCGCTGTTTCTAATCCGCTGGAATTAAAATTTTCCGTTGTTGAATGACCACAAAAATCTTTGATTGAGCAAACATATCTTTTAATCATTATTTAAATAAATTCAATTTGTAGTATTTATTTTGAAAACATTTAATTATATTGAGGAAATAATAATATCTGAGTGTAATAAAATTTAGATTAAATTTCTTATCGTTGGTTCTAGTAATTATTCTTGATTCTTAATATATGATGTTTTTTTTTCTTTTTTCTATTACATGTATTACTTCTCTCTTTTATCTCTCCACCCAATCTTTATTTAATTTAGACAGAGGTAATTGGAATTGAAATATACATATTCAATAATCCTAACTATATATATCAATCATTACATGGCAAAATACAACTCAAAATTTTTCACTTGCATTCTCTCGGTTCTAAGGTCACGAAGCGGTAAACAATGGCACAATTCCCCACTGAAGAGAAGGTTTCCTTTCAATTCCCAGCAGGTCTTAGGGTCGTTGTGGTTGATGATGACTCCACTGTTCTTGAAACAATTAAGCAAATGTGTTTTCGATGCCAATATCGTGGTTAGTTTTTATTCCATATTTAATTGTTATTATTTTTTATAGAAAGATTTGATCTTCTTTGTTGATGACTGTTTTTATGTAGCAGTTAGGACATTCTCTGATGCCCCACTTGCTTTGAATCATGTGCGAGAGAAAAAAGGTTGCATTTATGTGATACTCATTGAAGTTCACATGCCAAATATGAATGGCTATGAATTCCTTCAGCATGTCACACAGGAAACTAATGTTCCTGTTATAAGTATGTAACTAAACTTGCCCTGTAATGTAAATTAATTCTTATATAAGTTTTGGACTTCTTTTTTTTTTTGACTTATCAAGTGCATTCTGCAGTGATGTCTCTTGATGGTGCTAGGAGTGCTGTGATGAAGGCGATTACACATGGGGCTTGTGATTATTGGATTAAGCCTTTGCATGAGAACCAATTCAAGACTATGTGGAAGCATGTTGCTAGGAAATTCTGGAGTGAAAATAAGCTACCAAGAAACGATGATTCTGAATTTGCTTCTTTTGCTGTTGATGCAACAGTCAGGGACCAAAAAAAGAGCAGTTCTGATTCCAAAGAATTTGATGTTGAACCGGATGACTGTTATGACCCACCAACAAAGAAGCCCCGTGTAATATGGTCAGCAGAATTGCATCAACAATTTGTGAAGGCTGTGATGCAAATTGGGCTTGATAGTAAGATTACTTCTTCAACATTTGTTTTTCTCTATTCATACAATCATTGGATTAACTTCTTGATATTGCAATACATGTTTAAGGCATAATTATATGATACTTATAATTTTCTCCCTTTATTCTTTTTCAGAGGCACAGCCAAAGAGGATTCTTGAAGTGATGAAAATCCCTGGTTTGACAAGAGAGCATGTTGCTAGTCATTTGCAGGTTCGTTCTATATGCACCTGATTTTCCATACTTGCCTTTGTTTATGCGGTAGATACATTTTGTTAGGTCTTAGCGGGTTTTTAGTTCCTTCAAACTCAAAGCGGCCCTCTATTTATTATACATGAATGTGTTTCATTATTATCCCAGTTGCGTATCAAAGATTATCATTCTTGTTTGGCTTAATTGTACATGTTGTCACCCATCTTTCATGATTTTATGAATTTTGCCACCCAATTATTTTAGTTGCACATTTTGCTATCCAACTTTCATAATTTTGCACATTTTGTCACTCCCATTAGTTGACCGCTGGCGTGACAATTAGCAATTAACTTGCCACGAAAGCAGTTAACCTGTCACATCAGCGGTCAAAATTATCACACCAGCGATCAACTAATGGGGGTGGCGAAATTGTGTGAAAATTTGAAGGTTAGATAGCAAAAAAACGCAATTAAAATAATTGGGTGACAAAATCTGAAAAATTTTAAAAGTTAAGTGACGAAATGTACAATTAAAATAGTTGGATAGTAAAATTCGCAAAATCAAGAAAGTTAAACGACAAAATGTGTAATTAAGCCTTCTTGTTTTTTTCCCTGTAAAGTGAACCAACCATAAATTTAGAATAATTCAGTAAATTTTCATAGTCAATTAAAACCACCATGTATGAAAAGTTTGTTGACTTTTATTATAACTACCGTAAAAGTCATACAAGTGGTGATTTCTAATTAGTTGATAATGTAAAAAATTTTATACTGATAGTGCATAGTTATTAAACTTTATTTTTAATGGGTATTATTTTATGTTAATTGAATTGAAAACTAAGATTATAATAGCTAACAAGTTAGTAGAAAAATTAATTTTTAATTGAAAGGTCATAAAAGTTATTAAGCCAACTTATTAAATAAAAAATATTTAATAAAATTAACTATTAAATTAGTTAAAGCTTAAATATGTTTTTAATCCTTATAAAATAAGCAAGTTTTGATTTTGGTCTCTTTATTTTTTATCCTTTTAAAATTTAAAATCGTTGGTTTTGATCCCTAGAAGATGAATAAATTTAGTCCCTGAAAAACATTTTTCTTTGATTTTCATTCCTTCAAAATCTAAAATCACTATATTTAGTCCCTAATATTTATTTTAAGATAGATAAATAATATTTGTTTTAGAGATTTAGAAAAAAAATTTAAAGATATCACATATTGACAAAGTGACACGTACTACACAAACACTAATACGTGTCACTTGAGATGATTACTTGATCTTCGTAAAACACATAAGCAGTTAAAAAGTGTTACATAATAGCAGGGACCAAAAACTATGAATTAACTTTTTGAGGGATGAAAACCCAAAAATAAAATTATAAGGACTAAAATCTGAGGGATGAAAACAAAAAATAAATAAATTATAAAGACTAAAATCAAAATTCACTCGTTTTACAATAACTAAAAACATATTTAAGCCTTTAATAAATATAAAATATAACATAAAAACTTATGTTTTTATAAGGACATTACCGCGTGGATCGAACTCGTCAACCTTAAGGGTACTGCCTATTCTGACTTCCTGGCATCTTCACCACTTGAATAGGAGACAACCCAAAATTATTATTAATTTACAAAAATAAAATACAACAAAAGTTTTAATATTTTTATCACTCAATTATTTAAATTTGATAGCATTAGTTTTAAAATTTCTTGTATAACGTCAAAAGAAAATATAACATGCACAACTAAATAGATTGCACTAAAACCATATCACTTTGTCAATTTTATACATCACTTAAGATAATTGTGCACGTATAGTATTTTTAAAAATATTACTTCAGAATTTAAGATCAATTTTAGCCTGGGATCATAATGTTTTCATTGTTTGATTATACATGTTATATAAAACATTAATGTTATAAATTAATATTATAAATTAATTTTTAAAATTAAACTGTTAAATTAAAAAAACGATGCAATAAAAAACGAGAAAATCCAATTTAATTTGCTGATTGAATTGACATTTTTTTAAAAGACTTTGTTTAAAGATATTTTTTTCAATGGATTAAAATAAACTCTTTTACTAGAGTGAGGTTGTTGCAGCTTAACCAGTAATCTTGAGTTTGAATTCTGACTATCTAACTATGTTAAATACTCGAATACAGAGGTTTGCTGCATGTAGTGATTTTACTCAACTTAAGCATGATTTTGTAGAGGATACCTATGGCTCGTACCAAAAACATTGACTCTTTTACTAGTTGTTTTTATGCGACATTTTCTTTGTGATATTCTCTTTTTTAAAATAATTTTTAAATTTTTTATGTTAGACAAATAAAAAATATTTATAATAGTAAATAATTATAATTTACATAACAATTTAAATTGGCTTATATATATTTTTAGTCCCCATAAAATGAGCAAGTGTTAATTTTAGCTCTTATAATTTTTTTATTTGGTTTTCATCCTTTGTAAAGCTAAAATTATTATTTTTGATTCCTATTATTATGTGGTTAATTGCTTGTATGTTTAATGAAAGGTTAAGTGACCATTCTAGGTTACACCCGCTAGTATTTGTAGTACCATATTAGTATGATACCTTTAAAAAAAATTTCTAGACCCTAAAATAAATGTTATTTATTTACCTTAAAATGAACGTTAGAGACTAAAACTAGTAAATTCAAATTTTGAAGGATTAAAATTAAAGAAAACTGTTTTACAAGAACCAAAACCAAAATTTGCTCATTTTATATAGGGACCAAAATAATGATTTCAACTTTAAGAGGGATAAAAAACAAAGAAAAAATTTACATGGACTAAAATCAAGACTCACTCATTTTATAAGAACTAAAAATATATTTAAGTCATTTAAATTTTAAAGGTAAAAAGTATTATTTTAATAAAAGTAATTTGTATACTAGTGTACCAAAAAAATATAATATTAACAAATGGATAAGTTATATTTTTACTTAAGTTAAACTAAATTAGTTATAAATAAAATTGAATTGAATTGAATTTCATATTTTAAAAAAATTATAAATATATATATGAAGAGACACTTGACGTTTAGAGTGCTCTCTGAACCACAAGCTCAAACCCTCACGTGGCTCTTTGCTAGTTGTCATGACAAGGTTCATGTGGTATTGACGATGAGGGGTGGATCTTCATGATGGGATCTTGGCAAAAAATAGAGAATGAGAGACAAAGAGAGAGAGAGAGAGACTACTTGGCAATGGTGTCAATGTCAATGGCGTCGGCATCAATGGTTTGTGTTAATATTGGTTGAGATTAGTATTTAAAGAACGTATATTTCAAAGTTAATATTGCTTTGGTTGACGCTACATTCAAAAAATAGTCGAATGGTTGTGTCAACATATAAGCATTGATGTTGTAGCCAACACTAAAATTTTGACTTTATTTCACACATTTCTTGTAGTATAAATTGACAACAATTTCTAATGAACTACGACAATATAACTGTCACCAGTTACACCTCTTTTTTTGTAGTGATAGTAGTAATTTTTTTAAGAGTAAATTATATTCCTTTCTCCTGAGAGATACATGAGAGATATGAGCATGCAACTTGGAAGAGAAACCAACGAACACTCCACTTTTGTTTTTTTAACCCATGACGTCAAGGTAAGAAAGAGAAAAACTAGTTAAATTTTTACAAAAAAAATTAACACATGTTGTGTTAATTTTCTTCTTCTTCTTTTTTTTTGTTAAAAAATTTAACACAACATAAACAAGTTGATTCAAAGTAGGGTGAATCATGCAATGAGTTGTGCATGATGAATCTCCTAAAATGACTTGTTGTAATAGGTCATTTTAATTTGTTAAATGTGCTTTACATATTTATTATATGATCCCTAAAACTTTTATTTCTAGTGATTGATATTATTGTTTGGTCCATCTACAAAGTTCCTTTCCAAGAGGGGGGATATTGTGGCGTGATAAAACTGCAGAAGCAGTGGACAGTGATGTCATCACTATGCTTAAAGATGCCATTTGTGAATCCGTAAGGAATGTAGCATAGCTTGAAAGCTGGATACCATTAACAGTAACACAATCCACCAACACAACTCCTGTGATGAAAAAATAAGATGACATATATAGCATGAACAAATAACAGTGGAAGAAGAAGAAAGCTGCTGCGAAAGGTAACTCATATTATAAGCAAAACAACTAATTATTTATCCCATCTTTGAGAATAGATACAAGTGACTCCAACATAGTGTGGTCATACATCATAGAGTTCAAAATAGAGAAGAGGACTATCATAGAAAATCATTGTATAATTGATTGAAGAATAAAAGATAATGAATGGTTACAACAAATTCTTATTTATACTAATGTTATATGCCTAACTAACCAAGTAAATCCTAACCATTGATTATTTCCTAATTAATGTATACTGTTGAAAGTAACAGTGATCCAAGTGATGCTTAACATTATCTTCAAAATTAAAAGACTATACATCATCAATCTCGATCCTAATCTCAATATATCACGTGACCAATCAAAATAACAAAACTTCATATTTTCTTTTCCCTTGTCAGCGGCCTTATTGGGCAACAACACAAAAGCCAAGCCTTGCTTTTGTCTTCGCTGTTGCCAATTAACGACGTGACGAGCATCGACGAAGCCAAGCCACTCACTAACTCTCTTTCAACTTCTCCTTCTTTCCTTCCAATGGTTTGGGTTCGGAGTTCAGTAGCGGGAAGTGAAATCAATATTGTCTTGAGAAAGAGAATGGTCGAACGAACTTTAAATTTTGTAAAGTTTTAAATGAACTTACAATGATCTAAATCTTGCGAAGAGCCTCACAATCATCAAATGGACTCTAAATCTCATGAGATGATGATCAAAGAAACTCAAATAAACTCTCTAGTAACAATTTCTTGAAATATTTAAGGACTATTTTGTAATTAATACATTTTAAAACCAACGGTAAACAGATGTAGTTATGGTTCTAAATTGCGATTGTGGTTTTGTTACGTTTCTTAACATTGCCAGAAAATGCGACCGAGACTACCACAATTACGGTTGTGGTGATTTGAAAAACTTTTATGTTGCAGCCTCAATTGCTGTTGTGAACTATAATTTAGAATCATGGATCTAGCCATTCATTAAAATAATATTTTATCTAATGGCTTATACTAATGGTGCCTTGGTGCACCACACACAACCCTAGAATTCACCAAACAAGTTTCTATTTTGTTAATTTTTTGGTAAAAAATTTAACAATACATTGTGGTAATATTTTTGGTAAAAAAGCTTAACAAAACAAAAATTTGTTTCTGTTATATATCATGAAACCGCAACTCAACTTATTTCACAATAAAATATGTTTTCGTCGTGTATTATATTACTCAACACAATGGAAACAATTTTCTGTTGTGTATTGTAAAGTTACACTCTCTAATCTCTATCTCAACTTATACTACACAACAAAAACATGTTTTTATTGTGTTGAGTACACAACAAAACATGTTTTTATGAGGAGTACTTTTGTCAACAAAAAAAAGAAGGGAAGTAGGAAGATTAAACTGTGGGGTGCGAAAAACAAACCCCTTGAATCTTATTGTGAATTATTAAGTGTTAGATTATAATTAAACCATTTGCTCCGGTACATGGTCTCATGTTCAGCCCACATGGAGAGCCCAAACGGGGTGCCAACACTCCCATTTTCTGGGCAGCCTAAGAGAACGACCCCACAGTCCCTAAACACAAACAATTCAACCTTCATTACCCATCATCCTCTCTGTTACGGGATCGCTTCCAACAAAAGAGTAGTTTATAATTGGGAATGAATCATAAAGTATTTTCGGTCTCACAAATAGGAGAGAGAAAAGTAAAGGAAATTTGACAGGTGATATATAACTTTTGGGCTTCATATCCGAAGCCCAGTAGCATAAATATGAAGAAAGGAAAAAAACTAAATAAATACAAGCCTAAATTAATTAAGCTCGTCACTAGTTAATCCAATAAATTTAAATTGATTACTCACATAATTATTTTTAACGTATGACATAATAAATTCTACATTTTACTTAATAGTCTCCTTAATATTAATATCATTACTAAATTTAAATTTGTACCCTATAATAAATTTATTTAAGTTTGTGAAAATTTTCTAATATGATAAATAAACTTTTGTTAATTTTTTTTGGTCATGAAATCCATTAATATTGAGGAAATATTTGATAATAATAGTACTTATCAAAGTACTAATCTTACCTTCTCTCAATAAGAAAACTTTAGAAAAAGAGAGGATGTTACATTATATACCACTAACAACAAATTTAATTAGATATTTTGCGGCTCCCAAGTCATTTACTTACAAAGAAAAGCAACGTTGTTAAGTAGACAAAAAACAATTAGGACATTGAGTAAGTGAATGATAATTTTGTAAATTAAAAATGTTTTAGAATATATTTTGATTTTAAAAATATATTCTAACATCTTTTAAAATATATTCTTTAATAGTATTAAGTTAAATAAACTAAAATGTATATTTTAACAAAATAAGGTAGGACAACGTAATATTCGCACCTTTAAGAGAGGAAAGTGTAATTTACTTTGAAGGTGTTAATTTAAATGGACTAAAGTGCATATTTTAACTTAAGAGGGAATGACAGTGTAATACTCATATCTCCTAGGAGAGATGAGTGTAATTACTCTTTAGAAAATTACTACTATCACTACAAGAAAAATGGTAACTGGTGATAGTTATATTGTGGCAGTTCATTAAAAATTATTGTCAATTTACACTACAAGAAATGTGTGAAATAGAGTCAAAATATTAGCATCGGCCATGACATCAATTCTTATAAGCTGACACAACCTTTTTTACTTCCAAATTTTTTTATGTTGTAAAAAAAGCTAGCATCGACTGTTTATTGAATGTAGTGCCAACCAAATCAATATTAACTTTGAAATATAAGTTCTTCCAACACTAATCTCAACTATTTAATTAATGTAAAAGCTTTGTCTTTGTGTTAGCCTTAGCATCAATGCTAGCCTCAACTGTATAATTAATGTAATAGTTTTGTGCCAATTTTAGCATTGGTTGGGTTAATGCTAAGTTTGAACGATACATACATAGAAACTCTTTTCCCTCTCTTTTTCTTTTCCCTTCTTCCCCCCATTGACGGAATTGCCATTGATAAAGTCTCGCTCTCTCTCTCTCTCTCTTGCTCTTTGTCTCTTGTTCTCTCTTTTTTGCCAGGATAACATTATGAGTATCCACCGCTCATCATCACTACTACATGAACTTTTGTCATGACAACTAGGAAAGAGACAAATGAGGTTTGAACTCATGGTTTAGAGAGCACTCTAAACATTGAGTATCTCTTTCATATATATTTATGATTTTTTTAAATATGAAATTCAATTCAGTTTTATTTATAACTAATTTAGTTTAACCTAAGTACAAAATATAACTTATTCTTTTGTTAATATTATATTTTTTTGGTACACTAGCATACAAATTACTTTTAACAAAATAATATTTTTTACCTTTAAATTTATATAGCTTGAATATGTTTTTAGTCCCTATAAAATGAACAAGTTTTAATTTTAGTCCAAGTAATTTTTTTTCTTTGTTTTTCATCCTTCTAAATTTCAAAATCACTATTTTGATCCCTTTAAAATGAGAAAATTTTGGTTTTGGTTCTTGTAAAACATTTTTCTTTGATTTTAGTCGTTCCAAAATTTGAATTTACTATTTTTCGTCTCTAACGTTCATTTTAAAAATGGATAAATAACATTTATTTTAGGGATATGAAAAAAATTAGAGGTATCTTGCTAACATTGTACCATAATACTCGTGGGTGCAACTTGAAATAGTTATTTGACCTTCCATTAAACACACAAGCAGTTAAGGAATGTCACAGAATTATAAAGACCAAAAATAATAATTTCAACTTTATAAAGGATGAAACCAAAGAAAAAATTTTATAAGCACAAAAATCAAAATTTATTCATTTTACGAGGACTAAAAGCATTTAAGTCAATTTAAATTATTATGTAAATTATAATTATTTATCTATTATGAATATTTTTTATGGGTCTAAAATAACAAGTTTAAAAATTATTTTGAAAAAGAGAAAACTACAAAGAAAATGTCACATAAAAAAAACCAGTGAAAGAGTCTACTTTTTTGGTATGAACCACATTATCCTCTAGGGGAGACAATTCTACTCAAGTTGGATACGACCACTATGTGTGACAAAGCTTTCCTTCCAGATATTTAACGCAGTTGTATATTCAAGACTTGAACTCTAGACCATTGGTTAAGTTGGAACAATCCCACTCTAATAAAAGAGTCTATTTTAATCCATTGAAAAAAATATCTTTTAACAAAGTCTCTTTAAAAAAAATTATCAATTCAATCAGCAAAATTGTATTATTCTCATTTTTTATTGCATCATTTTTTGAATTTAGTAGTTTAATTTTAAAAATTAATTTATAACATTAATATTTTATATAACATGAATAATCAAGCAATGAAGGCATTATGATCTAAGGCTATAATTCATCTCAAATTCTAAAGTAATATTTTGAAAAATATTATACATGCACAAATATCTTAAGTGATGTATAAAATTGACAAATTGATATTGTTTTAGTGCAATCTATTTAGTTGTGCATG
The DNA here is from genome assembly GCA_004329165.1 of Spatholobus suberectus. Taxonomy (NCBI): domain Eukaryota; kingdom Viridiplantae; phylum Streptophyta; class Magnoliopsida; order Fabales; family Fabaceae; genus Spatholobus; species Spatholobus suberectus. The sequence goes on along the minus strand of CM014737.1, from coordinate 26,828,299 downwards.
TTATATTTTCCTTTGGCGTTATACAAGAAAATTTAAAACTAATACTATCAAATTTAAATAATTGAGTGATAAGAATATTAAAACTTTTGTTGTATTTTGCTTTTGTAAATTAATACTGTTTTTGGGTTGTCTCCTCTTCAAGTCATGAGGATGCCAGGAAGCCAGAATAGGCAGTACCCTTATGCTTTGATGATTTTAGGAAAGAAAGTGAAAAGGAAGAATGTGAAAGAAAGTAAAAAGAGTAGAAAGTGAGATAATTTTTAGATTGTTTGATAAGAAAGAAAATAAAAGAAAAGCAAAATAAAAATTCTTTTTTCTCCAAAAAGTGAAAAGAACAGAAAATATGTATATAAAATGACATAAATATTCCTAATAAAAAAGAGAGTGTAAAAATAAGGATAATTTTTCATTTTAATTATATAAACCAGCTTTTTTCCTTCCTTGTCCAAAATGAATGGATAACAAAAATTATGGGGCCCAGAATCTATTTTACGATTCATTCCTCCCTACTTTAGTACCAAACAAAAGTAGGTGTTGCTTTTGTTTTTTCCTTTCCGCCTCTTTTCCTTCTGCTATGTTTCACCAGTTCCAAACTAAGTATTATGGTTGATGAAGGTTGATCCATGTAGTAATGTCCTTATAAAAACATAACTTCTTATGTTATTTTATATTTATTAACTAATTTTAATAAGTTGGCTTAACAACTTTTACCTTTCAATTAAAAATTAATTTTTCAACTAAGTTATAATCTCAGTTTTCAAATCAATTAACATAAAATAACACCCATTAAAAAAATCAGAATTTTAGAAAAATATAACCACTTGACATTATCTGATTTGATTTTATGCAAGTTTTAATTTTTCTTAAGATCTTTTGTAAATAAGTATTTTAAGGGTATTGGTTCCAAGATTAATAAATAGAATTTTTTTATTAAAAATCAGGATTTTAAGACATTATATATATATATATATATATATATATATATATATATATAGGGTCAAGATTTGTTGATATAAAGTGTCAAAGTTAGTCAAATTACACCTTCAATAATTTTTTATAAAATGTAAATTTAACCAATCCAACCGTTGGATTGTGTGATATTATTTTGATGATCATGTATATCAAATTTCACACCATTTGAATCTTTTTAGATATGTTATCTAACATTGAATATTTATGTATATTTTAATATCATATTGTACGTTAAAATAAATTAACTTGATGAACTATTAAATAATTTTGGAATTGTATAAAATTTTGTATGCTTAATCTAATTAATAAGAACATTAAATTTAATTATTGTATTAGTTAAATTTGTATTTTACAAAAAATTATTAAAAATATAATTTGACTAATTTTGACATTTGGTGTCAACGGATCCTGATCCTATATATATAAAAGCAATAGCTTGCAAAGTAGATTTAATCAAAGAAAAACTGATGTCACTCCTGCAAGAAAGCACCCAAATTCGACCTGAATGCCCACGAGCCTCCTCAATGAAAAATGGCTTAAAACCAACTTTTGCCCAAAGATCCTTTGTCTGTTGGAAAGGAACATGAGTTTCAAAAAGCAAAAAAAAGCGAAGGATGTCAAATGTCTCCAAGTGCAAACATTTGTTGTACCCCTAATATTCCATGAACTGACAGAAACATCTTTAAAACACATCCATAAATAACCAAAGAAAGAAAATATAAAGCACCCAAGCACAGCGTCGAGCAACGGCCAGGCATAAGGGAAACTAATTACTGGAAGTGGGATTAACTTAGACCACATCCATAGCTGACCCGCCATCATTCTCCAGATCTGAATGCTAATAGCATATCTCACACTTGAAAGCTGTTTAATTGGCAGCAGAAAGCAGTCCCCCACCAGCTTCATAGATTCTCACTCCATTCGGTAAAACACGCGTCCTCTCCTCATTCACGTTTTGTAAAAACCGTAGACTTGGAAAATCAGGCTCCTTTCTCGCCCTTTTATTTTTGGATGACACTTTTGATGGTCCCAGTTTAGGGTGCACCGAATCCTGGCCCACATCAAAGGTCTTTGCTGACAACCCAAAAGAATCCTACTTGACGGGGTTGTTGCCCGCAATTGGACCGCTCACCTGCTTTTTTGGGCCTTTTTGTTTTTGAGGCCCATTAGCATTCTTTCAGCTTTTCCTTCCGACCACTAACCAATCCCCATGGATTGGATCTTCACGTTCCACATTTACTTGCTTATTAATAGCCGAATCCGTAACCGCAGGCACAGAATTATTAGCAATCATAGACAATGATTGACCACCCGTTGAATATGGGACAATTACTGCCATTGAATGCACTTCTCCAGGCGGACCTTGAGCAACTTCCATGGCTGCCATCCCTGGTTATTGAGAAACATTGGACGCTACCTCGCTCAGACCGAATGCGCTTTGCATTTTTGCACTCCCTCATCAAATGACCATAACAACTACATGAAGAGCAAATACGATGAAAACCCTCGTATTCTACTCAGTACCAATGACCTTAAAGCCAAACCCTTCCCACAACTGGTTTGTTCAATTCAATTTCAACGCATACTCTCTCAAAGCAACCCCTTTTAACATCCAGAGTATTCGCATCCACTCTAATAAGGTTCCTTATTGCCGAGGCCAGTGCTAACAGAACACTCTCGTCATAGAAAATGAGGCTAAGACTACGGAATCTGGCCCACACCATAGTCTTATCAATAGTTGCCGCTGCCGAAACAAAAGCCGAAGACCACATTTGAACCGTTAAATAATGGTCAAAAATCATCCATGGACCCTCCTCCATAACTTTCCTTCGATTCTCCTCCAAATCAAATTTCACCATAGAGTAATCATTGCCAATATCCATCAAATCAAAACCGGCTACCAATTTCCAAATTTTGGTAAACAGGTCTTTAATAACATGAAAACTAATTCTCCCACCAAGAAGCTTTACTACCAAGGCATCCTGCCATGGCGCACAAAGTCCTTCAAAGACTGAGTCTGCAATGTGGACCATAGGTTTCAAAGGATTACCATCTTCATATTCAATCCTGGCTAAATTCGCCTTCAACAAGTCTACCTTGGGCTTGACAGCTGGAATTTCTCTATTACTCATAACTTTATCACGAAAGGAAACTTTAGTTTGTTGAACACCATTGCCCCTACTGTTGCCGTTGTTCGGAGGTTTGCTACCCAAGCTCGAGTTACCCACTGCACCCGCAAAGAAAATGAGACCTTGATGGTTGTCCATTATATTAATTCTTATGCTCAAATGTATTTTTTTTTTTTTTGAATTGATTGCCTTAAAACATATTTTAGCAATAATAATTAAAAGTAAAGATTTAATACATACATAGCTAAATTTAAATTAATTAATAATAATTTATTTTAAATAATAATTGTGGATAGAAATTAAGAAATAAATTATTATATATGAGTCTATTTTATTTTTATTTTGGTTACTTTATAATATGTTTTACAAATAATAATAATAATTAAAAAGTATTTTTTAGGTATTTAGTAAATTTATGATAATTCATAATAATTTATTTAAAATAATAGTTAAAGATAGAAATTAAGAGACAAATTGTTATATACATTTATTAATATATATACACATACATACATATATATATATATATATATATATATATATATATATATTCACATTTTTCTCTTTTTAATAATATTTTAAAAACTATTTTTTTAAATAATAATATATATATAAGAAATTTTAAAGTATGTATATCTATGTTAAATTTAGAAATAATTACTTTTTATTTCCTAATAAATTTTTAAATGGATAAATATAGCATTAATAATATTTAATAGCATTACATATCATATTAATGTGTAGATTCAAGTCTATAAAATTGTTATTTTTAATTATTATTGCTAAAAAATATATTTTAAAGTAACAAATTAAAAAATAAAATAGTATATACACATTAATTTATTTTTTATTTTATATCCTTAATTATTAATTAAATTAAAATGTTATAAATTATTTTAAATTTAATTACATATTTATAATATTAAATTTTATTATTATGTTTTACGAAAAATGTTATTATTATTATTATAGTATTTATATATCTAATTTTTTTTATCGTGTTTTACTTTTGAAATATATCTTGTTAACATAAAACTATCAAAATTGTATAATAAATAGATTTAATGAAAACAATTAAATTTTTCATTAGACATAATTATATCTGTTAAATTTGATTTGATACGATGGCTATTGTAATGTTCAAGTTTCAATCCGGTTGATCTTTCTTCAAGTCTTCTTTACACACACACACACACATATAAAGAAAGAAAGATTACTTTTTTCAGCCAGCATCAATGTGAGCCTTGACTAATGAATGCAAGACATTAACACCAAATGTTGTGAGTAACAAATGCTTGAATTTAGAGTATATGTAACAATAATGACGACCTATTGCTAGTATTTAGAAAGACCATCCTTGTTTAATCAAGGAAGGTTGCCAAAAGCAAAAGCAAATGTTGGAGTCAATTGGTATGACTCACAATGCATATCCACATTATTATTGGTTAGGGTCTATTATATTTTGTAGGAGAAGAAATTACTCCCCAAACAACTCAATTGCTCCCAAATTTTCAAACAAGAAGGAAACCTCAAAATGACTCCTTCAACTTAGAATCTACTCTAATAGAACTTGAGAGAATAAAAAATTAGTTCCAACAAATCTAAGATTTCAAACATATGACGTAATACCTTCAAAATGGGTCAATTTCAAAGCATTAAAACATAACATTATAGTACAACAAAAACAAATTGAAAAAAAGAAGTAAATAAACAAGAATTATGATGCATGTTTCTTGATGACAAAAGCGAAGGAGACATAACATATATTATTGAAACAAATCAATTAAAAATAAACATCAAAAATGTTAAAATGGTTTGATTTAGGGGGAGATTTAACTACTGAATCAAAGACTAGAATACTTACTAACAATACCACACATCTTAGCTCAAGATATTCTTCCATATAGATATCCAATGAAAGTGAAGCTTTATGGATATCCACATAGCAAAAATAACATATTCAATAGATGGTGCATGAGATGCTAGAAAAGAGAATCATACAGGTGCACTAAAGAATGCCACACAGCAGCCTGCATCAGTTTAATGATCCATATATTTCCATCACCATGGTGTGAGGGAGAAAGGAGAGCGATATAATGACATGGTGGTAGTACCGTGCCATGAAGGGCAATAACTGACTTGGTGTTTATTAGTATTGTTTCACTTAATCATCAACCATTATATTAATCTAATTATTAGAATTTGTGTTGTAGTTGTAGAGAATTTGTAGCTAGAGAGGATTCAAATGTGAGAGGCACGTGAGAACTCTAGTTCATGGTATGTAAGAAGACGTGGCATTAATGGGAAACTCTTGGTGACAGGTGAAATAAAAGGGATTGTTTTTTTTTTTTTTTCATTCAATGAGTAATTGGAAAGGTAATCAGTTTCAAATAGAATCCATGAAAGGCGTTAAATTGAAGTAAATGTGATGTTATTGTTACAAATTGTATTGAGTAAGAGTATCTAATAATTTGAAATTGCATTTCATTAATAGTTCAATATTGATTATTAATTTGTAATGTCAATTATAGAAAAAATAATAATTATTTTTTGATATAAAAGTTTTAAAGTAACATAAACATTTAGAATGCATTGTTTAAATAGATAATAGATAAATGGATAACCAGTGATGAGATGAGAGGAATGTGCCACATAAGCAAAAAGAATGATATGGAAGAATGTTTGCTTTCTAAAAATGTTGAGGTGGCAATGTCACAATTTGCTTCTCAGACCCTATATATTATAAATAGATGTGTTTAAGATCCTCAGCTATTTTATTTGGAAAATCATTACCGCATTTGTTAACTTTAATAATCACCTTAAATATTTCATTACAAGCATGTTTAAGATCATCAAACTTATTTTAGTTGTAACAAGTTTAGTACATGTAATATGTATGCTCTAACTTGAAAGAAGTGTTGGAAAATCTTTCATAGTTTTATTTATGAATTATACATTTAGTCATTACAATTATTGTTTCATGTGTATATTTTCTAATGTATTTAGGATTTGATTCCTAATCTCTTATTTTCTATAATTAGCTTGGCTCAATACGCAATTTAGTTTAGGCTAATATAGTTTTATACACGTGAAAGTGATAGTACACATCGATACATATTGATTACTAAAATTTTTAATTACTAATAAGTTTATCCTACTAATTTGTTAATGTATAAACACTTTCATCCCTCAAAGGATAAATTTATATGTATATAAAGGCTTCACAGACCAATAGTACTTTTAAGTTAACTCTATATAAGCAATTCAGTCACAAAACAATGATATTTATATACTTTCAACACTTCCATCTTTCTTTCACCTCATTTCTTGTTCTCCCTTCCTATAACATCATGTAATCTATTACATCTTTCATTTCTCTCTTGCCTCTTCTTATCTTTCACTAAGTGTATACAACTAGTAGGTGTATAAATATCATTTTTCATCACAAAAAGCCTCTCTTTTAACTAGTACAAAGGCAAGTGTATACATCTAGTAGGCAAGTTACAAAGCATTATACTACATTGAAAATAAAGAAAACAAAACTCAATACAAGACTCCCAGAAAAACTATATCAACTAGAACAATAGCATGTTATACATCTTCAAGCATATTGCATTCATTAATATATGCTACAAAGGAATCACATGTATAAAATAGTAAAAATGAACGATTACAAAAGCATTAAGAAGTTCTCTTCCCTTTCATGGTCTCTTTGGGACTTGAGGAAAAAAACATTATGTTAGGTGCTTCACAAACACTTCCATGTAGTTCAATTAATCTTATTATTAATAAGTGGCCTCAAATGCAACATGCTCTCTATGCTTTAAGTAACTATTTCCTACTGTGCCTACAAAAAAAGAATGCAAATAATTATTGAAGAAGGTTTCATTGTCATTGAAAAAACACATTAGAAAGATATGGATAATTACCCTGATCATGCCTAGGAATTTGTAGAGAGCCTCATGGAGAATCTCCTGCCATCGGAGGAATCAAATATGGATGAGAAACGTGGTGAAACTACTTCAAGTAGTCATCGGTGTAAGTCCATGGAGCCTCAAGTGGCACAATCATTCCTTTGTCCACCACGTGCACCTGCCAGCCTGCTAGCCCTCCCAGTCATCAAACTGGCTGGTATGCAATGGATACTTAATAAGCAAGGGTTAAGGGATCCTCTAAACATGCCCAAACTGCATAAACACCTTCTCTGGCAGATAGGCATCATATGGGTACCACATCTGATGAAGCTTGAATAGAATGAGATAGCCTACAATGATCGGACAATCATGAGTTCATCATATGGCACCCAAACAACGTCATCCAACTCTAATTGGTCTAGCGCCCACCTAGTTCCCAATGCAACACCCTCCCCCTCGTGGCATTCCACCTATAGAGACGGGGAAGTTCTTTAGAATAACCAATGGTTGGCTCTCGATCTACAATGGTGGGGAAGTGCTTATAAATCCACGCATGTAATTGGCAATCAATAAACTAAATTACACAAGCAAAATAAACCTTAAACAAATATTTATAGAAAATACAAAAGCATACCATTAGTAGGCTCATGTATCCTCCAAACTGTGTCGTAAGTTGAAGGCTAGCAACATTAAGCTGATCATAGAAGAACACTAACACATTGGAACCCCAAGAGTACTTGCTACAAGATCGAATCTCATGGAAGAGGTACAGGTAACAAACCTACACATGCTTCGAGCTCTTGTCAGCAAATATTGTGTAGCTAATAAGATGTAACACATAAGCTCTCACAGCAAATATGATCTCCTTAACTGCGACACATGCGCCGTATGCATCACTCAGCCACTACAACATCACGCAAGCTCTTTTCGTAGTTGCAACGTATGTGTCATGGTGCGTAATGCCAAGCTCGCATATCAATAACCCTGTAACATCTTTTATAATACGCATGCTCACAAACCTTGTTTGAAATAGGCAAATGCAGAAGAGATGACACATCATCTAATGTGATAGTGATCTCCCTAGTAGGTGGAAAGAACTAGTGTGCTTATACCATTGCTCAACAAAGGCACATATAATGCTCTTGTGAAAGTAGTATACCTTGCCTCTATAAGAGGGGTTGGGCAAACCTTGAAATCTGGATAAGTTTTGCAACCTGCAGGTGTGTGGGCATTGATAAGACCTTATCCTTGTGGCTGATCAACCTGAGCTCAGGGCAGGGCTGTCTAAGCCATATATGTCCAACAACATAGTCCTTAAAGGACCTAAGTAAAGACAAGTCTATAGGACCTTCTCCAAATAAGGGTCTAATCATGCACTCAACAGGGTCAGCCTAAGGCATCTCTACCTCTACTTTTGGTACATCAACCTCTGCCTCAAGTACATCAGCATATACCTCCTCCTATTGCTACTGCTACCTAGTTGCTACATGTGCTGCTTGTCTAGCCCAACGTGTAGATGTAGTCAGCGGTGAGTTTCTAGATGTGCCTGACGCGTCATCCGGTGAAGGGCCTTGTCTAGAACGAAAAGCACCAAACCTCGTGTATGCCATAATGAATCTAAAATAGTAATAATTTAACAATTAGATAATAATTAATAATAAATCATAATCAAAATTATTAATTTGTAGTTATATATAATTACAAAAAAAATCTAGAAAAATATTAGTTAAAATTAATAAATTATTAAAATAAAAAATAATTTAAAAGACAAAAAAATTAAAAATAAATAATTTAATTCTAATAAATAATTAAAAGACAAAAAATAACTTAAAAATTACATAATACATAACAGAATAGTGATTGTGTTACATATCTGGGTCAGATACTTAACAGAATCGCAATTCTGTTGTGTATCCAACCCTCATACACAGCAAAATCATGATTCTGTTATGTATCAATACACGATGAAATCACGATTTTATTGAATCTAAAAGTAAAGAAAAAAAAGGAAAAATTCACCTACGACAATGAGAATGTGGAACTGTGGATGTGGCAAAGTGTGGCAGCAAGAAGGAGGTGGCGAAAGCTTAGGGGCTTACTCTGGCAAGAACGAAAAGGAGTGGGGAGAGGGAAGAAAAGGCAGAGGTGCACTGTGAGAACAAGAAATGGGGGAGGCATAGGGTGAGAATAGAAAGGAGAAAGTCAGGAGGGAAGAAGGGGTGAAAGGTTTAAAATGGTGGGGGCAAATATGTATTTTTATGTTTTCTTAAAAAAATTTATGAGCCTAGCTTCTTGTAAAGATAGTTGACTTGTTACTTTCAACGAATTAGCGTGTTCCCCTATAGACATACCATTCTCTTGACCCCTTACTTACAACACTTTTTTGGTTTAGGTTCTTCTGCTCTACCACGCGTTCATCTAACCACAACATGTCACTCGCACTACACCTATTTGGTATAACATCACGTATTGCCTTTTGGGTCACAACTCACAATAGTAAAGGTTACTTGTGGATGCACCCCCGCATGCCTAACATTTAATGTTGGCAATGAACTTGGTGACTTTCCTTTCCCCTCTTCTGAGCTTTGTTCAAAATTTGTACAAGCATCCGAAAAGTTTTAGGCTTCCCTCAACATCTTGTGAAGGTCGTCGTCTTCCTCCTCTGGCAAGCCAAACTTCGATGTGCGGCTTAATTTCTTCCTAAGAGTTGTCCACCTCATCATCTTTTATTACGTTAGTCCCTATTGTTCTAAAGACATTATCCCTGTACACCTCTTCTACTACTCTGATAGGATAAATGTTACCATTGACATCCGTTCTCATAGTTCGATTAATTAATTCTTAAGTTGTGGTCCTCGTTAGAATCTTAGCGATGTCCATTCTATATTTCCTCCTTGTGCTCTTATCTGTGTTAATGTATTGTCCAAAGGTAGCACCAATGATCTTCAAAAATTCTTCACATGCATGTGCTAGGATCCCCAAGCACTTGACCCATACCAACCTCTCGTTGTCTACTGTTAACGAAGTTGATTTCGTCAAACCACTGCATGATCCAATCCCTTGCATCTTGGACTAGCCCATGGATTTCATCTTTATCTTCGGCTTCACATAAAGCGAGATTGGCGCCTAGAGGAGTAACTTTGACCGGAAACCCCTCTAAGTGAAACTTCTCTTGTAAGTTATTTGGAATTTTAAGTTTTCCAATTAGGCTAACAATGAACTGAACCAACTCGAATATAGTTCGAGACTTGATTTGATAATTGACTTGTTGATCTTGGTTCATGAACTAAATAAGCTAAACTTGAGTTAAAAATTTAGCTCGTTAAATAAACGAACTGAACTCAAGCTATGTATAGTTTGACTCGATTGGTTCATGAACTAACTCAATATATATATATATATATATATATTATTAAATTAATACAATTATTTTCATACTAATTTTACTTTTGTATGAAATAAATAAATAAATAAATAAATAAATAAAAATATGCAAAATATTTATAATTTTAAATCGAATCAAGCTAACGAGCTATTTGCAAGCTTAACTTGAGTTGAGTTCAAGCTAGAAAAAAGGTTCATATTGAACTTGAGTCGAGCTTTGAGCTGAGTCAAGCTTGGTTCAGCTCAACTTAGCTTGACTTATTTCCAGCCCTACTTTCAACATATGAGAAACCAAGGCTTTGGATTTCTCTAGGGTCTACATTATACTTAAGATGCAAAAAGTTTTTTGACACATTTTGCTAGTCCATATAATTGTTATAATCTATAATTTTATATTAATATATTTTATTAATTATTTTTTAATTCTACAGAAATATCTGGTGATACACACACACACACACATAATAGTGGATTTTAATATACATTCAAATAATTTTATATTCACACATATCTTATCTCATTTTAATTTAAAAAAATATTACCTTTATAAATATATTCTCATTTTTATATAATTTCAATATATATAGAATTTTAATAAGAGATATTAACATTGAAAAATATTTTATATTAAATTTCGTAATTATTAGTTTTTTAAAAATTGAGTTTAATAGGCATTCGATATCACTGTAAAAGTTTTGCACAGTTAATTATAAGATATATTAATCTCAATTGTCAAATTAAAATATTTTTTAAGACGATGAATATTTGTTTTGCTATTTTTTATCCTATATAAAAGTTATTACTTTAAATTAAACGACACCGGTACTTAACTTCAAAGGAATATATAATGCACCATAGTCTTGACCTTGATTTTTAAAATATTCTAAAGCAATCATTTTGTGTTTATTTTATGGTATCATGCATGAGATACTATTTATATTGCTTTTGCTCTCATTTATATTTTGTCAGAATTTTTTTTTTATAAACATTTATGAATATAGAGTAGACTTATATACATTTATATATATAAATTTTATTTTAATATTGATATGAATTAAAAATTATATGTAATTATATTTTGTAATGATTGATAAGCTTAAATATATTTTTTGTCTCTCAAATTTGGGTTAAGTTTGCTTTTGGTCTCTCAAACTTAAAAGTGACTTTTTTAGTTTCTTAATTTAGAACTAGCTTATTTTTGGTACATCTTTTGTGATCCTTTTAGTCCTTGATAAGGACCAAAGTGAGTCATTTTTAAATTAGGAGGACTAAATAAATTACTTTTCAATTTGAGAGACCAAAAACAAACTTGACCAAAATTTAGGAGACTAAAAAAATAATTAAGCCCAATTAATTTGTCATTTAAAACTCAGTTTCTATTGGATGACAAAAATAACAAAGAAAGATAACATCAATCAAATGAAAGACCAGTTAAATTTATAAATACTTGGATATATTATTGATGTCTAAGTATGCGTTTTATTATTTTTTGTTTCAAATTTATAGTAATTAATTATTATGGATATCATTTTAAAAATTTTAAACTAATTAAAAGATTTGATAGCATTATATAATATCATTTTCGAAACATAATCTACATGATATATGAAATTATTTTTTTATTAAAGCATTCTTTTATTAATGTTGAAAAGATTAAATAAAAATTATTTTCAGAGAAAAAACTGAATATGGCAGTGATACATATATAATATGAGAATTGAAAACAATTTTTTTATAATAGATAATAAATTGCTATCAATATCATTATTAATATATTAAATTATTTTATTTAATTTGATTAAATACACAATTAATTGCAATATAATGGATGAATTACATATGATTTTTTTTTAATTTTGTAACTAATTAATTTTTTTGTATAAGCATTATAATTAATTTGATCATAATATTTTTTATATGAATCAAATTTATTTTTGGCATAGATTTAAATATATTGAGTATAAAAATATAAGTGTACATCATCTACAATCTAATGTAATTAATAACATGTAAAAATGTTTTTTAATAATATAAAAATATTATTTATATCTTATACTTTGAAGAAAAGTGATATATATTATCATACACTATCCAATTATATGTTGATAAGAACTAGTTTGAATTCGATGTAATTTTTTGTCTTATATAAGTTAAAATAAATTTGAAATTGATTGAAATTAATAAAATTAATTTAAAAAATATGTTTTTCACAACTTATTATTTTTTTTTTGGGTAGAGATTACATATATTTTTCACTGGAGGTAGTTCTACTCAAGTCAGATAAGATCACTATGAACAACAATTATTATAAAATAACTTAATTGTCATTTTCAATTTATTAGTTTTCGTTACGTTCATTTATGAAATTTATAATTTGAGTGTGATGTTTTGACTATAAATTTAAATAATTATAATTTAATTTGATTTAAATTAAAATATTATTTATTACTTAACATTTATTAATTTGTTGTCATGAATTAAGATGATAAAAATTAATTAAAAAATTAAATATTTTTGGACAAAAAAGAATTATTCTAATGATATAATAAGTGACTAAGATTTAGTAAATAGAAAAATTCTTTAGATGTTTTTAAATTATAAATAAACCTGTCAAAAGGACCAGTTCGGCTTAATGGAAAGCGAGTTGGCCCGAATCTCACACCAATTGTCTTTTAGCTAGTCCGATTTGATAATATTTTTAAAGGTTGAAATAAATGAAAAGGTAACAGGAAACAAGTTATGTGTATGCAATTTGAAGAAATTTAATTGTGATAAAACTCTAATTCAAAAAGTGAATTTGATCACTGTTAGGATTGTCCAAATGAAGTGAATTTGATGAAGAGTGGTAATCGTGTATAAAATAATTGATAAATGTATTTTCCAATATGTATTCATCAAAGGGGCTTAAACAACAACTTTATTTTATTTTTTACTTCCTATATGATATAAAATAATATTTTCATACAATCAGTTGAACATTGTTTCGGCAAAAAATAAAAAAGTTGTGTTATACACACACACACACACACACACACACACATATATATATATATATATATATATATATATATATATAAATTCAATCAAGAAATTATATTTTTTAGCTAAAAAATAAAATATTTTACTCAATTAAAAATTAATAGTTGTCGCAACCGAGGTCACGACCGAATGGCGAAAAAAAAAGAAAATTGATCAGAAGAGTCGCCACTATGATTTATTTAGGATAAACCATAGAAAAACCTATGAGTGATGGTCTTGAACCGAGAGAAAGGTTCGGGAGTTATTTACGTGTAGGGAAGGTGTTAGCACCCTATACGTCCATCAAAAGATGGTTACCTTTTTATCCTAATGTGTGAAAGTCTTATCTCTTGCTTAGTCATTTTATTTTGAATATTAAGAAAGATTAATTTTTTTTAGTTTTTGAGATCGACAGGGGTGGGCCCCTGCTCCTACGTATCCTCTGGTGCAATGAGGAACTCAGACTCACGTAGTTCTTTGTAGAAAATATTTGTTGGTTTTTTTTTTATTATATATTTTCTTTTATTTTTAGTATGGTAAAGGTACACTCAGTAACCAAATTGGAAGTGCATCTAAAGTGGTTATCAATATACCTTTTAGGACTTTCATAATAGTCAAATAGGAAGTGCATCCAAGGTGACTACTTGAAATCCTTTTAAAAAGAGAAAGTTTAATATTATACAAAAAAAGATTTACTAACTTTATTTTATATTATTATTATTTTATTATTATTGTAAAGATATACTCAATAACTAAATTGGAAGTGCATCCAAAGTAGTTATCAATATACCTTTTTAGGTTTTTATAATAGTCAAATAGGAAGTGCATCCAAAGTGACTATCATTAAAACCTTTAAAAAATACATTTAGTTAATGTTATTATTATGATTATGATCATGATTATTTTTATTTTTATTTTTATATTATATATTAAAAAAAATGATAATCAAATAAGAAGTGTATCTTAAATGATCATCATTAAAACTTTAATAATGTCCAAATAAGAAGTACATCCTAAATGGGCACTATCAAGCTTAATTATTTTATCTCACCTTTAATTATTCATTTATTTATTAAAGAAAGAGAAAAAAAAAACAATTAATATTATAAAAAACGAAAATACAAATGTAATAGCTTGATTTTACGTTGATCATCCTTTGACGACACCATTATACTCAATACGTTATTATTATTATTATTATAATTATTATTACACTTATTATGTGCTCAGTATTCTAGTTGAACATTTACATTTTAGGGAATAAGATTCAGTAGCAAAAAATATACAAAACTTACTCTAATACCTACAAAAATGTATCTGAAGAAAGGAAGAATTAAAAAAAACATGTAAGCTGCATAGTAGGTTGGACACGCAGAGAGGATATTGGGCCAAGCCCAACTTGATTCACATGAGGAAGGAGGAACAGATCCAGCTCTCGGTACTTCCAGAAACCTTTTTCCATCGTTTGCAGACCCCTTTTCTTTACAGACTCAAATAGCCACGAACGGCAAGAGCATTTTTCGGAGACCACTGCTCCGTTGCACCACTCGCGTCGATCCGTCGTCGGATTGTTTCTGTCTCGCATCGCTCCCTCTACCGATCTCCTCCTCGAAGCTCCGCTGCGCCGTTCCTCCGTTGAAGCTCCCTCATACCGTGCCTAATAGAGAACTCAACGTTGCCGGCGATATGATGATGACAAGATGGATCAGGATGCTAGGATGCCGGCGCGAGTTCGCGTCGCGGCGAAGTAGGCTATGACGACGCAAGTGGAGCCAGCGACTTCACTCTGTGATTCGTTTTATCATTTCATTTTTTTTATTTTTATTATATATATATTTTTTATTTTGGTGCCAGATCTACTGAGTGATTTGCATCAAATGTATAATGATACCAACAGATTAACGTGCACTCACGTAAGATTCAATTCAGTGAGTTAATGAAAACAAAATAATTTCACTGCTAATACGTGAATGAGCAAAAGTCAATGTGTGAGATGCGATTGAGAACGGAAATATATTATGAATCTAGCATTAGCAGATTGTAAGCGTGATCAAACAGAGATCAATCAGAAAAACATATAATCACCAACTCAAGTAGAAGACAAAGAGTTCAATACGAGAAAGAAATCAAGCACATGAATTCAAAATAGCATAGAGCTTATACCTAAATGCTGCGAGAAGAGGAGAGTTTCTTCTAGCAATCTGTGAAAAATGAATTGCCTCCCCAAAAATGGAAATGAATAATTCCCCTCCGTTCCTCCTCCTTCTTCTCTTTTCTGTATTCGTTCTTTTTCTTCATTCAACTGTTTCTTTCGCTCCTCTAATTCTCGATCCCCCCTCCTCTTTTTCTCCGTTCTCTCTTCTATTTATCAGAGAAAGAAACTTGCATTGCAAGTTTTTTTTTTTTTTCCCCTTTTTCGTTCCCCTTCCTCGTGTCTATTTATGCTTATTCTTCCTTTTTCATAATAATGGGTCTTGGGCCCAATTCTTTCATTTTATTGTGTAAGCCCAGCAACTTAAAAAAAAACTTTCAACTACATTTTTTTATCTATTTTTTTTTTCTTGATTTTAAAAAGAAAACACTTACTCCTTATTTTCCTTTTTCCTATTTAAATCTAAACCTTTTATTCCTATTTACTTTATTCGTATATTTTTAGTTTTGGAACTTTTTTCTTTTTCCTTTATTTTAATTGGTTGCAGGCCTAATGTATTTCTAGCCCAATGAGCATAAGACACAAGATGTTATTAACTAAAATTATTATTATTACTATTATTTATTTATTTATTTTTTATTATTTTATAATTTTTTATTATTGTATGGACTGCCCGGATAAAATTAGGTATTCACAATAGTCAATTTAAATAATTAAATATTTATAATATAAAAGATTTAAGGAATTATTTCTCTAACTTTTATCAACAATATTTAGTTACAAAAGTCATTTTAAAAATATCTATAAAATAAAAATTATAATTTAACTAATTATTATAATTCACGCTTAATATAAAAAATCCCATGACACGGGTATAAAGACTAGTATATAATAAAGGATGGGGAGTACAAGAACTATGCATGCTTGTGAAGGCAATGGGTTTGTGGCATAAATATATATAACAGTAAGATTATATACTAATCAACTATGAATGGCTCGTAATTACCTTGTATTACAGCTGAGATTAAATTGCATGAGTCACTAATAATAAATATTTAAAATGCTATACGGATGTTTAAAATAATAATAAAGAGTTGATTAATATTTATATTATAGAAATTATATACATACATATATATCAATATTATAATCTTCAAAAAGTGTAAAATAAATAAAAATAACACTAATAATGATTATTAACAATATTAATAAAATATATAATTCAAAAGTAGTAGTAACTATTATTATAATTTTCAGAAAAAATGTTACAAAATATTAATATAATAGTCTAAAATGTAAAAAAAGTAGAAAAATAAAATTATAAAACGGAAAATAACCATTATAAAAATATGACACACAATAATAAATTGTTCTTCTAATAATAAAAAATAAAAAATAATATTATAAAAATAAAAATTTAAAAATATTACTTAAAATATAAGATTTTTTTTAAATTGATGAGAAAATATAAAAATAAATTGTTTATCAAAATACATCAAATTTATTGTATAATATGTGAAAATTAAAATTTCAAAAATTAAATTCAAATTAACATTATTTAAATTAAAATAATCTTAAAATTCAAATTATCCAATATAAAAAAATAATTATCTCTTAACAATATAAGAATAATAATATAAATATCATAAAGATAATTAAAATAATAATAAAAATATTGATTAATATTTGCAATATATAAAATTATATATATGTACATTATTCTCTTTCTAAAGATAGTGTTTTTTTTCCCTTTCTCTATGTAAGAAAAATTTTATATTTAATAATGAGTGCAAATTATTTATAAAGTAAACTCAAAAGAACTCAAATGCGAACTTACTTGAACTATATATCTGAAGCTCATGTTATCATTTCAAATGTTTTCTCTTTTAGGTTTGTAATTTGTCTTTCTATATTATTGCATATCTATAAGAAGTATCAAGATTTGAGGAGAAGATGGATATTTATATCTATAATATAGATATTACAGATTTAAGTGTTGAAGCAAATATGCATGATAATGGAATTTAACATAAAGAAAATACTATTAAAGTGAATGTCATGAAAATATTAGAAAATGAAATTAAAGAAAAAAATAAACAAAAGACATGGATAATCTTTTGATTTTTAAATATTTTGTGTTATTTCATTTTTTTGAAAAATAAATTTGTTGAATAAATTCTTTTTTCTTTTTTATCAACTTTAAACTATTAAATACTAATACATTAACATTTTTATGATTATATGTTGATCACTTAATTAAAAATTTAATCGAATAAAAGCATTTTATAGCATGGATTTTATTTTATTTTATCTAAAATATTAGGCAGTCGCACAAAGTGCGAATTTATATCTAGTTATACAAAATTACACATTACTTTAGCCTTTAGGATCCCCAAATCGAAGCTCATTTTTGTGTAACCAACTCTACAACAAAGTGATGTGCCTCCAAATCCGATATCATCATTGTTTTCATTTTGAATCACTAATACAAGATGCCGAAAACAAATAAGAAAATATGCCCATTTTTTAGTACCATTTATTATGCCTTTATCTAAAACATTGTTTCTTCTAATTGAGAAAAATTTATGCTTTGTATGTACATGTTCTAACTTTGTTGCTCCTACTTATTTTAATGCTTGCAGCTATCCTTATTTCTAATCGTAAAATTAACTTGGTAATCGTATCTATTATCAAGTGCTAGGAATGTATCACTCATGACACAAAGGTGTGGTTGGTCAACTCACTACTACACGAAATGGATTTTAAAACAGGAATTTAAATCGGTTAATATCAAACCAATTTAAAAAAGAAATACGGTGACATTTTTGAAATTATAACAAACTTTTTCAAATCGGTTCAAATCTTACCAATTTAAAAAGTCAATTTTAAAAATAAAATAATACTCACGCCAACTTTTTAAATCGGTTCTACTGAAACCGGTTTAAAAAGTGGGACTTACGAATGTATCACACACTCCACATCGATTCTGCTTCAGAAATAGTACTCACGACTATGTACAGTCAAAAAGTCAAGAGACATGAAATACATTGCGTTGCATGGAGGATATGGGACTCACTAGGAGCCTGCTAAGAAAGCACTTGAAGACTGCATCATTATGGCAAATGAAACTTCACAAGAAGCTTGTTAAGCAAGCACTTGCAGACTCCGCGTTATAGTAAATGAAACTTCTCAGACACATACATGACATGGACATGCTAAGAAAGCGCGTGAAAACTCTGCATTTGGATTTGGATCATTTGCATCAATCTACCAGAGACAAGCCAATAGGCATTTGGATTGCCTACCATTGACTTGAGGTATCACACAGTAACCCACCTTCTGACAATTTTCAACCCTTGGATTCATCCAATGCTATACATCGATTCTGGATTGTCAAGAAGTGAAGAGACGTGAAACGTGTAGCTCAGAGGATGTGAGACCCACTTGCAACCTGCCAAGGAAGCACATCAAGACTCTGCATCATAGCAAACAAAACTTCTCGGAAACTTACATGACATGAACAATATATTCACATCTCTTGTCTAATTCTTCTTTATTTATATGCAGTATACTTGTTCTATGTTAAGCCCCGGAAGCTCTTGTGCTGAACTAAAGAATCTGCGTATTCTGTTCTGTTGCAAGAAGTTGGGTTACGTCTGTGATAAGGTATTTTCCTCCGTTTTTAATTTTACTTCCAAATAGAAATAATAAAAGATGAAATGATATGGCTAAGTGGATTACCTATTTTTTCCCCTGTTTTAACTGAAAGAGAATGGTTAAGAATGTGAATGCTGCCCTGAGAATATATTATGGACTTCAAAACCTGAGCTATTCTATGGTTGTCTATGATGAAAAATAACTTGTTTATTATTTTAAAAAAAAAAATATTTGGTGAGACAACATGAACTTTTTAATGAAATGCATAAAGACATTCATTTATATTCTTTGTATTATTGGTCGAGCTTGCTTTTGTTAAACCAACATAATTCTAAGGGCATCAGCTTCAAATTGCCATTCAGATTGGTCTTCTGAAATTCTCTTTTAACCGAAGTAGTTAGTTATTAGATTTGTGAATTTTAACTGATATGTTGGTTTAATTTCTAATTGTTTCCATTTGCGTGATTATCTATGCTGTTGTGAACATGTGCTTTGCAGATTTAAGTTCTTTTCCAGTTGATGTCAATGCTTTTCTCATGACCTAGGGTGTTTAAGCCAAAGTTAATATTCTAGAAGCACCTACTACTAGTAATAGAAGCTGAACCATGCATGTTGGATTTCAACCTTGTTTGGTTTGATGGAAAGCAAACACAAGGTTATAACACACATTTCAGGTTTTATTTCCAGGCCATTCAAAATAAGCTTTATTACAAATTGGACCGAATTCTAAGTGCTTTACTGCTCTCTCTGTTTTAGAGATCCCTGTTTTCAGGTATACTGATGAAAATCAAGCACTGCTTGACTTATAAAGAAGCTGAAACATAAAAGATTCAACTGTCAATATCAGTTTGTATTTAAAGTTGAGATATTTCTAAACAATCTGTCCATTAAACAGCTGCAGTGACTTGAACATACTGCATATATTTCAATCATTGTTAAATGTAAGACAGTCATCTGTTTGATAATATGTCAAGGAAATATTGATCTGAATTTGAAGTTTAGGACTTCAGGTTTTGATCTGCTCTGCTATAGTGTAATCTGAAGTTTTGATTCATTATTCATGTGATTAGGCTTTTTTATATCTAATCATTTACTTAAATTTTGACTTGTTCAAATGGACTATCAGCTTTCCCAAGTCCAAAGCAAGCCACTAATTGAGGCAAAAGAAATCTCCAAGGATCACAAAACACCTCAAAGTCACACAAGCAATTTGGTAAACATTTGTCTAGTTGTTCTTTTGTAGGTGAGCAAGAGTATGAACTTTGAAGTTTGAACTGTTTGATCTCATTTTAGATAGATTTATTAATTCCAACAAATAATATTAAGGACAAGTTTCAAGAACACATTGAAAAATAAAAGCATTGTAGTGTTATAACCATTGCAGGCACAGCACTTGGAATTCATAATGGCTGAGTAGCAAATGATCAGCGCTTTTGCTTCTTCCTCTAACTCTTCTTCTGTGGTTTCTTCTAAAAAATATGATGTTTTTCTAAGCTTTCGAGGTGATGACACTCGCAAGAACTTCACAAGTCATCTTCGTGAAGCTTTGATGCAAAAGAAAGTTGAAACCTATATAGACTACCGACTTGAAAAGGGAGATGAAATCTCACCGGCACTCATCAAAGCCATCGAAGATTCTCATGTATCTGTTGTCATCCTCTCAGAGAACTATGCTTCCTCAAAGTGGTGCTTGGAAGAACTCAGCAAGATTCTGGAGTGCAAGAAAAACCAAAGACAGATTGTCATACCGGTGTTTTACAACATAGATCGATCCATCCCATGTGAGGAAGCAGACTGGGAGCTATGAGCAAGCCTTTGCAAAACATGAGGGAGACCCCAGGTGCAACAAATGGAAAGCTGCTCTCACTGAAGTAGCAAATTTAACTGGTTGGGACTCTCGAGATAAGTAAGTAAAATGCATTGAGAGTGAGTCAATTTTCTGAAAAAAAAAAAAGAGAAAGATAATGAATTGCTTTTAAATTGATTCTAAATCCAACAGAAAGATAAGGATGATGAAACTATAACACCAATCGTATGATATCAAATTATATATAAAAGCGAATAGTGATAGATATAGTTGTTTCCTTCTTTTGTGCATGCTTGTGCAATGCAACTGCAACTCTGCAGTGAAGTTTCTTTGTCCATGAATGTGTCTTATTGAGTAGAGTAAAAAAATAATTCTTTTTTACTTATAATTGAATAAATGACAAAATAAGAAATGCACGAGAGATAATAAATTAACAAAAATTTCCTTTATGTGGTTTGGGAAAATTCTCCTCAGTCTTAGGTCTTACTAGGTTTTCATTATGTGAACAATAATATTCTGATAGTATATTATACACATTGAAATAATATGTACAAATAAGCAACGATGATTTATTGCAGTTTACTAAGTTTTCTTTTGAAAAAGATTCAAATATTTTCTCTTAAATAACACAAAAAATAAATTTTAAACATTGATATCTCCATTATACCCTGACTTCTTTCATTTATTTATTTTTTATTATTTGATAAAATATTTTATTTTTTATAATTTTCATTGTAAGAATAATGATATTTTTTTTAGACAAACATTCTATTTATCTTCTTATAGATTTCATCATGGGAATAATTGCATTTCTTTTTCTTTTTTTTAGAAATAGTATTGTGTATAATTTATTTTTATTTATTATTTTATTTTTAATAGTCTTTTTCTTTTATAATTCGTTATTGTTATGTTAAAGGCTATACATTTGCACTCAAATGATTTTATTTGTCTTCTATTTATATTAACTTGATTATAATTGATTTGAGAATTAAAGGTTATTTATTTCGCTTTGCCAATGGGGCAAGTTTATGAATGCTATATAATTAATAGGATATCTTCCTAAAAATTACAATTAACATAGATATCAATTTTTAATATAAAAAATCACCTCTTGGTGGTATATAGGGGGTGGAAATAGGCCATGTCAGACTTTGGTAGGTTTGAGCCTAGCTTCCATTAAAAAGATAAAGCTTAAGTTTGGCATATTTATTTGTCATAGGCCTTTTCTAAATATCTGGGCCTGGCCTGTGTAAAAGCCGAGTTTAGCTTGTAAACTTGCTTAAAATCCTATTTTCTTATAAGACTTATAAAAAGGCGAGTCAATCTATTAGCCTAAATAAGCCTATTGGCCTAAAAAGGCCTATTGACTTAAAAAGACCTATTAGTAATTACACATTTTTTATATTATTATATGCAATATATGTATTATAGATAATTGTGTATATATAATATAACACAATTTATAATATAATAATATTTTATTATATATGTATATATATATAGGTTGACCTATTAGGCTTAATAGGCTTTTTTTAAGACTTAAGACCTGACCCTTTTACCTTAATTGGCTTTTTGAAAAGCCTAAACTTAGGGCCCGTTTGGGGTGGTTTTTGGTTGTGAGTTTTGAAAATTTTAAAAACTACAACTAGTTTTTAGTTTTTAAAAATTAGTTTTAGTTTTTTTTTCTATTTTTTGGTTTCAAAATAAACTCACTTTGAAATTTCTTATTATGTTAAAATTAGTTTAAAAATATGTTTGTGTGGTAACGACAGTGGTAGTGGTGATGACAACAATGATGGTGGTGGCGGTGGTAATGCTGACGGTGACAGTTGTGGCAATGCCGATGGCGATGGTTGTGGCGGTACTGGTGGTGATCGTGGTGGTGCCAGTGGTGGTGGTGGTGGCAGAGTCAGTGATGGTGGCGGCAGCAACGCTGGTGGTCGTGATCGTGGTCGTGGTGGTGGCGGTGACAATGGTAGCAGTGATGAAGCTTGTGATGGTGGAGGTGATGTTGGTGGTTGTGGTAGTTGTGGCAGCAGTGATGGGTGGTAGTTGTGGCAACGGTGATGGTGGTGGTGATGCCGGTGGTCATGGTAGTTGTGGCAACGGTGATGGTGGTGGTGGCAACGGCGACGGCGGCTGTGGTGACAGTGGTTGCGGAGATGGCAGTAGCAGTAGTGGTGGCGGTGACAATGGCGGTGGTTGTGGTGGTGGTGGTGATAAGAAAGGCTATTGTCAAATATAATGATGTGTATTTTTTTTTTAAAACCAAAAACTAAATTCACAAATTCTTTTTTTTTGGTTTTGAAAATGAATGTAAAAGTGTTTTGAAATTGAGTTAAAACCATTTCAGCTCCATTTTAGCCAAACGCGTTTTGTTTCGAAAATTACATTTGAAAACCAAAAACCAAAAACTCGCAACCACCCCAAATGGGGCCTTAGCCTTTTTAATAAATGAGTTAGGCCAAGCCATAGGCCCTTGACAGATTGTCTAGCCTATTGCCACCTTTAGTGCTATTTAAACCTAATTATTAATATTAGTAATCTTGAATCTTTAAAAAAAATTGTTTAGTTTATCTTTTGTTTAAACATATTTTCTATTATATGTTCTTTTATTACAACGATGTTGAAATATTGGAAAACAAAGAAAAAATTATCCTTGACTTGAATATAAAAAAATTGACACATACAATTTGCTTATTTTTTTTAGTTAAAATTATTTTTAATATGTTGAAATAATGCTTGTTATACTGATTTTTGTTTTAAAAAATATTTATTTTGAAAAGAAAACTGCTGAAAAGTTTAATATAGATTCAACTATAAATTAATTTCGTAACCCACAGGAGAGATGTTTTGATACATTATTAATATAATTAAGGTTTTGAAATATATAATTATGAAGTTGTCCCCCCTTTCATCCAGGTCTGGCTCCGTCCCTGTGTACTTGCTAACTTCTAATATTGTTACATGCATGTCAGCATACTTTTCTAGTTCAACTTTCATGGTAGTTTGCTTAAAAAGTTTGTTATGTAGAAAAATCAGAGGCATTGATTATGTTCTCTAAGTCATTGGATTTTCATCCCCAATTATATTATTTTTGTTTTTCTCTACTACACAACATATTGACCTCAGATTATGTGTGATCATTTTTATAGTTCTTGGTGTTTTATTTTTCTTTTGGAGTTGTTAGACTTATAACACATCATTTATTTTTTGTTGCCTCTTTCATATGGTAGGATTGAATCTAAACTCCTTAAGGACATTGTTGGAGACATTTTGCAAAAACTAACTCCTAGATACCCGAACCAACTTAAAGGACTGGTTGGAATTGAGGAAAACTATTGGCAGATTGAATCATTACTAAAACTTGGGTCAAGTGAAGTTAGAACCTTTGGAATATGGGGCATGGGTGGCATAGGAAAGACCACCCTTGCTGCTGCTTTGTATGTCAAATTGTCTCCAGAGTTTGAAGTTGGTTGCTTCCTCACAGTTGTAAGGGAAAATTCAAGCAGTCATGGTGGATGTGAAGCTTTACGTAACAAACTTTTTTCTAAGTTGCTAGAGAATGAAAATCATTGTTTTGATGCACCATTTGTAGTACCTGATTCTGTCATGCGTAGGCTTGGACGCAAAAAAGTTTTCATTGTGTTGGATGATGTGGATAACTTAAAGCAATTAGAATATCTAATTAAAGATTATGATTTCTTGGGACCAGGAAGTAGAGTCATTGTCACAACTAGAAATAAGAAAATATTTAGACAAGTTGATGAAGTATATGAGGTCAAGAAATTGAGTTTTCATCATTCCCTTCAGCTTTTCTGTTTGACTGCTTTTGAAGAAAAACAGCCTAAACAAGGATATGAAGATCTATCAAGGAGTGCAATTTCCTATTGTAAAGGTATTCCTTTGGCTTTAAAAGTTTTGGGTGCAAATCTTCGTGGAAGAAGTAAAGAAGCATGGGAAAGTAAATTGAGAAAAGTTCAAAAGACCCCAAATACGGAAATTCAAAACATATTAAGATGGAGTTATGATGGCTTAGATTGTTCTCAAAAGAAAATCTTTTTAGACATTGCATGCTTCTTCAAAGGAGAAAGAAGAGATTTGGTAACAAGTGTACTGGAAGCTTGTGAATTCTTTGCAACATCTGGGATAGAAGTCCTTTTGGACAAAGCTCTCATAACAATTTCAAAATACAATGAGATAGAAATGCATGACTTGATACAGAAAATGGGTCAGGAAATTGTTCATCAAGAATCCATCAAAGATCTTGGAAGACGAAGTCGAATATGGAAACCTGAGGAAGTGCGTGAAGTATTGAAATATAACAAGGTAAGTGGATTCAATTATTTTTTTCTATAATACATGTTTAATTTTTAATGTAGCTAGTATGATAGCCCTGCCGATTATTTTTCAAAATTTTGTTTGACAGGGAACTGA
This sequence comes from Spatholobus suberectus, assembly GCA_004329165.1. Lineage (NCBI taxonomy): Eukaryota > Viridiplantae > Streptophyta > Magnoliopsida > Fabales > Fabaceae > Spatholobus > Spatholobus suberectus. Next base: position 26,802,829 of record CM014737.1, on the reverse strand, counting down.
TGATGTTGAAGGCATAATTTTAGATTTGGATACATTAACTGAGGATCTATGTTTGAGCTCCAATTCGCTAGCAAAGATGACTAACTTGAGATTTCTTAAAATCTATGCAAGGGGAAGTAATGGAAGATTTAACGTGTACCTGCCTAATGGTCTCGTGTCATTGTCTTATAAATTGACGTACCTTCGTTGGGATGGATTCTGTCTTGAGTCTTTGCCGTCTAACTTTTGTGCTGAACAGCTTGTAGGGTTTTGCATGGCTGGTAGTAAGGTTAAAAAGCTTTGGGACGACGTTCAGGTATGAATGTGGCTGTACGTACTACATTTTTGTTTTTGTCAATTTGTAAAGGTACAGGAGAAAGTCCTAATCAGTAATTGATCTTGTGCTGTCTCAAGTGAAGCTCACTCACAAGAACCACACCTAGGATGGTGTGCCTCTATTCATGCTTAGGTTTCTCTTTTAGTTATGGCTCATGATTAAGAAGTTAATGATTTCTTAACAATGTGATGCATCTTTCTTGTTGCAGAATCTTGTGAATTTAAGGGAAATTGAGCTTGTGAAGTCCCAAGACCTGATTGAGATCCCGGACTTATCCAAGGCAGAAAAACTTGAAACTGTTTATCTTCGTGAATGTGAAAGCTTGCGTCAGCTCCATCCATCCATGTCATCTCTCCCCAAGCTTACATCTTTGTCTTTAACTAACTACAGAGAGATTGAAAGCCTTAATGTTCTTTCAAAATCTCTCTTAAGACTGTGGCTCAATGGTTGCTCATCTCTCAAGGAATTCTCAGTGGCATAAGAGGAAATGAGAATATTGAACATATCTGACACCGCAATATGTGCACTGCCACCATCAATTTGGCGTAATAGGAAACTTATTGATCTTAGGATAAGGGGTTGTAAGAATCTTGGCAAATTATCAGATGATCCGGGAATGGAATCCATTACATCATCGGACCGTTCTGGGTGCACGCAGCACAATGCATCCAATCTGTCATTCTTACAAGAACACCTTCACAGCATTGACAATTTATTGTCTTTAGATTCGTTAATCCTAAGTGCATCTAATCTTGAGAGCTTGCCTGCAAACATCAAAAACCTTTCATCATTGAGATTCCTTTGGTTAGATGATTGCAGGAAACTCGTGTCTCTGCCAGAGCTTCCACCTTTCTTGAGAGAGCTTCGCTTACGTGATTGCCGGAAACTTGTGTCTCTGCCGGAGCTGCCACCATCCCTAGAAGAGTTGAGGGCCTACGGCTGCACTTCTCTGGAGACAAACTTAACTCAACGGCTAGTGTTACAACACATGTTACAGAACATACCTCATCTCTTACATGATTGGGACGATGGATACGGAAACAGATGCGGAAGGTATTTCATCTTCCCGGGAGACCATGTGACGGTCAAGTGTGGGTTTCATACAACAGGAAGTTCAATGACTATTCCTCATCTTCCACTATCTGACTTGTACGGTTTCATTTATTGCATCATTCTTCCTAAGGAATCATGCCAAGGACGTGTTTTATGTTCTATTCATCAAGATGGCAAACAGGTCGGGTGGGGCAACACTTATGGTTTACTTTGGGGAAATTTAATTTCAGATCACGTGATATTTTGGTGTGATAAAAGTCGGAGCATCTTTTCAGTGACATACCAATTGAATTTGAATTTTATTTCTTTGATTACTATCGTAGACACGAAAACGATCAAGTGAAAATAAAAGAGTGTGGGGTCTTCCCAGTATATGACTCAGAATCGGGGTTGAAGTTGTTTAGTAGTAGTAGCAAGGAAATTTTTGAATCGGAATCTATTACTAATCAAATCTCTGCTAATGAGTCAGAGCCCAGGGCAATAAGAGTTGGGGGCTCTAATAATGAAAATGAATTGGAATGGGATCAACTTCTTCATGTGATTGCTTCATCGGTATGAAACTCCACCCACTCCTTGATTGTAGGCTCCTTACTTGTTTTTTTATATTTTTGTCTTTTATATTATTGCATATCTATAACAAATATCAAGATTTGAGGAAAGGATGAATCTTTATAATATAGATATTACTGATATTAAGTCTTGAACAAATATGCATGATAAAGGAGTTTAACATGAGGGAAATACTATTAAAGTGTATGTTATTGAAATATCAGAAAATGCAATTAAAGAAAAAATAGACAAAAGACATGAATAGTCTTGTGATTTTGAAATATCTTGTGTTATTTCATTTTTTTTACAAATAAATTTGTTAAATAAATTCTTTCTTCTTTATATTAATTAACTTTAAACTATTAAATACTAAAGCATTTACTACCAAAAAAATAAATACTAAAGCATTCACATTTTTAATCATGTGTTGATTACTTAATTAAAAAATTTAACTGAATAAAAGCATTTTACAACATGAATTTTATTTTATTTTTTAAAATATTAGGTACCCCCACATCGAAGCTCATTTTTGTCTAACCAGCTCTATAACAACGAGATGCACCTTCAAATCCAATATCATCGTTGTTTTATTTTGAATCACTGATATACAAGATTCCAAAACAATTAAGAAAATATGCACATTTTTTAGTACCATTTATTATACTTTTATCTAAAACACTGTTTCTTCTAATTGAGAAAAATTTATGCTTCATATGTACATGTTCTTACTTTGTTGCTCCTACTTAATTTAATGCCTGTAGCTATCCTTATTTCTAACCATAAAATTAATTTGGTAATCGTATCTATTTTCAGGAGCTACAAATGTATCACGAAAATACCATCTCACGACACAAAGGTGTGGTCAAATCCTGGGTACATCTCTTACATCGATTCTTCTGTAGATTCTAATAGTACTCACGAGTCTGTACAGTCAAAAAGTCAAGAGACGTTGCTTAGAAGATGTGGGACCCACTAGCAGCTTCTAAGAAAGCACTTGAAGACTCTGCATCATTATAGCAAATGAAACTTCGCTAGAAGCCTCTTAAGAAAGCACTTGAAGACTTTGCATTATAGCAAAAAAACTTTCTTATAAATATAGTTTTAAATATGATTTTAGTCTCTTATATTTAGAATAAGTTTGTTTTTGGTTTCTCAAATTGAAAAGTAATTTTTTAGTTCTTGTAATTTAAAAAAAACATGTTCTGGTTCTTTTGTCTAAACACAATGAACCTACTACACAAAACTCACCTATTAGTGTCTCTGTTAGTAAAAACATTATATCAAACTTAACTGATGCTACACAAATAACTCAATCTGTCTTGTTAATAATGCTGCAAGTAGTCCTGAAGAATTAAAACAGAATTTTTTAAAATTAGAGAAACAAAAAAAGATTAATTTTAAATTCAGGACACAAAAAACAAATTTAGATTTGGATCATTTGCATCAATCTACCCGAGACAAGCCAAGAGGCATTTGGATTGCCTCCAGTTGACTTGAGGTATCACACAGTAACCCACATTCAGACAATCTTCAACCCTTGGATTCATCCAATACTACACATCGATTTTGCATTGTCAAAAAGTGAACAGACATGAAACGTGTAGCTCAGAGGATGTGAGACCCACTAGGATGCTAAGAAAGTGCGTGAAGACTCTGCATCATAGCAAAGGAAACTTCCGGAAACTTACACGATATGAGCAGTATATTTACATCTATTGTCTAAGTCTTCTTTATTTATATGCACTGCACAATTGTTGACTACTTGTTCTCTGTTAAACACTAGAAGCTCTTGTGTTGAACTAAAGAATCTTAGTATTCTCTTCTGTTGCAAGAAGTTAGGCTGTGTCTATGATAAGGTATTTTTCTATATTTCCAATTTTACCTCCACATAGAAATAATAAAAGATGAAATGATATGGCTAAGTAGATTACCTATTGTTTTCCCATGTTTTAACAGAAAGAGAATGGTTAAGAATGTGAACGCTGCCCTGAGAATATATTATCAACTTTAAAACATGAGCCATTCTATGGTTATCCATGATGAAAAATAACTTTTTCTTTTTTTCCAAAAAAAAAAATTATATTTGGTGAGACAACATGAACTTTTCATTGAAGTGCATAAAGACATTCATTTATATTCTTTGTATTATTGGTCAAGCTTGCTTTTGTTAAGCTGGCAAATATTCTAAGGGCATCAACTTCAAATTGCCATTCAGATTGGTCTTCTAAAATTCTCTTTTAATCTAAGTAGTTAGTTATTAGATTTGTGAATTTGACTGATATGTTGGTTTAATTTCTAATTGTTTCCATTTTCATGATTATCTAAGTTGTTGTGATCATGTGCTTTGCAGATTTAAGTTCTTTTCCAGTTGATGTCAATGCTTTTCTCACGGCCTAGGTTGTTTAAGGCTAAGTTAATATTCTAGAAGCACCTACTACTAGCAATAGAAGCTGAACCATGCATGTTGGATTTAAACCTTGTTTGGTTTGTTGGAAAGCAAACACACTTTGGTTATAACACACATTTCAGGTTTTATTTCTAGGTAAATCAACATAAGCTTTTTTACAAATTGGACCTAATTCTAAATGCTTTACTGCTTTCTTTGTTTTAGTGGTCTTTGTTTTCCGGTATACAAATGAAAATCAAGCACTGCTGGACTTATAAAAATGCTGAAACATAAAAGATTCAACTGTCAATATCAGTTTGTATTTAAAGTTGAGATATTTCTAAATAATCTGTCCATTAAACAGCTGCGGTGTCTTGAACATACTGCATAATTTTCAATCAATGTTAGATATAAGACAATCATCTGTTTGATAATATGTCAAGGAAATATTGATCTGAACTTGAAGTTTAGGACTTTTGGTTTCGATCTGCTCTGCCACATTGTAATCTGAAGTTTTGATTCATTATTCATGTTATTAGGCTTTTTATATCTAATCATTTACTTAGATTTTAATATGTCCAAATGGACTATCAGCTTTCCCAAGTCCAAAGCAAGCCCCTAATCAAGGCAAAAGAAATCTCCAAGAATCACAAAACAACTCAAAGTCACACTAGCAATTTGGCAAACACTTGTCTAGTTGTTCTTTCGTAGGTGAGCAAGAGTATGAACTTTGAAATTTGAACTGTTTGATCTCATTTTAGATAGATTTATTAATTCCAACAAATAATATTAAGGACAAGTTTCAAGTACACATGTCAATACCATCATTCACAAAATTTGCAATTTTCAAAGATAAACATAATGATAAAAAAAATTAAACAATAAAATAAAAAATAATGTCAACAAGAATAGACAATAGCATAAACATAAGTAAGTTACTAACATTGTCAAGTATGAATGTTTTCCTATATTCCTTCGTGTTGATCATCACGTGTGGCATGTACATCATCCACTTCATTTTCATTAATAAAAGTGGGCATCCGTGTTGAAAAAGAAGGAATCTCAATAAGATCGACATTTGAATCTTTTTTTTCATCACTAGCATGCATGCTTCTTCCTTGGAGAACCACCGACCATCTTTTGTTAGAAGGATCACTAACATAAAAAACTTGTTTTGCTTAGTATGCCATAATGAAAGGCTTTTCCTTATAACCTACCTTGCTAAGATCCACCAATGTAGATCCTAATTCATCGGTTTGCACACCGGTGTTACTATCAACCCACTTACATTTAAAAATAGGCACTTTGAATTTTGTGTAGTCAACCTCCCATATGTCTTCAATAACTCCAAAGTAACCCATGGATGCTATAACGGGATTTTATCTTTTGAACTAGAAAAGTGCATGGACTCAACCACAACTATAACCCCATTGTTTTGCACGGTACTCTTCTCATCCAATGACTTTGTATAGACACAAAACTTGTTGATATCTTATCCAGTCCAACATATGACATCAAAGTTAGATCCATGTGCTAGCCATTTTAATGTGTCAAAAGTATTATCATCATTCAAAACTTGTTCTTTAAACCAGTTTAAGAAGGTTTTGTTATGCTCATTGAACTGCCATTTCTCAAGTATTCTATGGTTCTTTTTCTTGACAATGTTTTTGTGAGCAGAAAAGTAAGGTTCAACTTCATCAATGTAATTCAATATATATAAGTGTGCTTGCAAAACTTCCTCCCGATTCATTGGTTTAACGTTTACACCTCGAGTACCCTTACCAAAAAATCTTCCCTCATGATGAGATGTAGGAAGCCCTACAGGTTCAGCTTGTGACAGATATTCTGTACAAAACTCAATGGCTTCTTCAGCAATGTACCTCTCAACAATAGATGCTTCTAGACGGTATGGATTTTTGATGTACCCTTTCAAGATCTTCATATATCATTCAACAGGATACATCCATCTTAAATAAACTGGACCACACATTCTAATCTCTCTTAGTAGATGCATTATTAAGTGAACCATGATGTCAAAAAATGAAGGAGGAAAATGCATCTCCAACTGGCACAATATAATAGCAACTTCATTTTCCAACTCATCCAACTTCATAGGACAAATGGCTTTGCTGCATATGGCATTGAAGAATAAGCACAGTCGCGTAATGGCATGTCTAACTTTTTTTAGGCAATATGTCATGAATAGCCACTGGTAAGAGTTGTTGCATCAAGACGTGGCAATCATGCGACTTTAACCCAACTAATTTGAGATCTTTTAGTGACACAAGGCTCTTAATATTTGAAGAGTATCCTTGTGGCCCCTTCACGTCCTGTAGACACTTACAGAAACTTGTTTTCTCTTCTCTTGACAAGGTATGACATCCTTGGGGCAAATATGTTTGCTTACCTACTGACTGAGGACCTAACTAGAGACGTATACCTATCTCAACCAGATCTTGATGAGCATTTAAACCATCCTTTGTCTTGCCTTTAATGTTCAGAAGGGTGTTGATTACACTGTCATATACATTTTTCTCAACATGCATGACATCTAGACAGTGTCTAACATCTAGATCGCACCAGTACAAAAGATCAAAGAATATTGACTTCTTCTTCCACAAGTTTTTCTCAGTAGATTTCTTTTGGGTCTTTCCAAATTCGACGTTGATGTCCTTTACCCGTTCATAAACCTATTCACCAGTTAAAACATGTGGCGCAAAACCATCCTCATGACATCCATTAAAAGCTTTTTTAAGTCTACGATATGGGTGATTAGGCCCAAGGAATTTTCGATGCCCAGTGTAAACTATTTTCTTTCCATGTTTAAGTTGTACGTAGCATGTGTATTCTTCACATATAGAGCAAGCATTATGCCTCTTAACACTATATCCGCTTAAGTTTCCATATGTTTGAAAGTCATTGATTGGACAGAATAACATTGCACGTAACATGAAATTTTCACGACGATACCCGTTATACACATCAACACCTTCATTCTACAACATTCTCAAATATTCAATCAAGGGACATAAGTAGACATCTATGTTATTTTCTGGCTATCTTGGGCCCGCAATCATTATAGATAACATATATTTTTGGTTCATGCACAACCAAGGAGGCAGATTGTAAATAACTAGGAGAATAGGTCATGAACTATGCTTACTGGTTAAGTTACCATAAGGATTCATTCCATCTGTAGCAAGTCTAAGCCTAAGGTTTCTTGCCTCAGTCCCAAAGGCTGGAAACAAACGATCGATTTTCTTCCATTGCGGAGAATTAGTAGGATGATGAAGCTGTCCATCACATTTTCTCCCATCTACATGCCATGTAAGGTTCTTCGCGTTGTCTACATTGGCAAATAATCGCTTAAACCTTGGAATTATTGGAAGATACCATAACACCTTTGTAGGGGGACCCTCCTTTGTGCTCTCATCAATATTACAATCATCACCCTTCACTTTATACCGTGATACCCTACACCTGGGGCATTTGTGCAACTCTTCTCTATACAAAATGCAGTCATTAGGGCATGTATGTATTTTCTTGTATTCCAATCCCATCAAACACAACACCTTCTTTGCCTTATAGTTATGTCTCGGCAACGTGTTACCTTCTAGAAGCATTTCATTCAACAACTCAAGCAATTCGGTGAAACTTTTATCACTCCACCCATTTCTTGCCTTCACATTCACCAATCTTAACATCGCTGACAATCGTGTGAATTTAGTGCACCCCAGATATAGAGGCTTATCCGCATCACTACACAAAGTGTTGTACACATGAGCTCGCTGAAAACACTTTAGTCCAATATCACGGATCATGTCCTCTAGTCGGTGTCCATACGTACATCAACTTGCTTTGCTGGAGACACACTTGGCATGTCTAACAATTCACAATGTCATGTCCATGTTGTATAACTCTTGCAAAACCCATTACAAAGACGATGTTCCCGTATTTGCTCAAGTTGTAGTCGTCCCTTGTGAGACCCATTCACATTGAACATAACCCATACTTATTTACTTATTTAATAATGCAAGTAAAATTTTTCTTCGCTTTTAATACTAGAAAATTTGTAAATTTAATAGAATTTGAAAATGATAGTAAAAAAAATAAAAGTTGTATATATTCATCGTAGAACTGTACATCATGATTTCATAATTAGAAAAATTACTCAAATACAAGGAGATCAAAATATACATCAAAATAGTTACTACTTATTCCCAGTACATCAAAAAGATCCTAGTCAGAGCAGTGTCTGTCTATCCTATCCCATAAAATAACAAACTATCAGACTAGCCCTATAGGTCCTCATCAATAGCCAGATCTTCATTAACCGCAATAAATCATGCATAAAAGAAAAAGTAATGGAGTGAGGTGAAACAAATATCACTTTTACATGTATGATAGGAATTCTACCACACAATACAAATAAAACACAGTTGACAATAAAAGGGGAACCTCAAGTTTATTATATGTTATACAATTATTGACTCGATATAGATCCATACTTTCCATTAGTGGGTAATAGTTCTTAACAGAACTTGAGAAGTGACTGGGAGTACATATGCCTCTCTCAACACCATCACATGGTACAGTCCTTGTCATCATTGAGGAACAAAATAATAATTTAGGATATCCATTTATAGAGGTATACTCTAACCAATCCTGGTGATACTGAGCAGTTGTCAGGGTTATCAAGTTGGTTAAGTGATTGTCCAGGCTCAAGAGCGCTACCTTGGGCCATTAGGACGCTCACCACTTGATACCATGCCCTCTAGACCTAACCATGGATCCTTGCCTTTCATCTCGCAGTGTACCAAATCGTAGCTTCCCTAGTAAGGTGTCATGCTACTGCATGTCACTTGCTTTACATTACTCACTAATTTATGACTTCCTAACTTCTCAAATAGAGGTTTTTCTGGTCTCATTTAGTTTGAGCACCAGTACAATCAACATTTCTACCTTATTTTACAGAAATTGCACAATACCAAAATTTTAACAAAATAACAATTTAGTAATCATATAAAATTTTAGCAAAATAACGACATAGTAATTATAATTTAATTACTAAAATTTTGGCAGAATAACAACTAAATAAATACATTTTAATTTTCTACATTTGAGCAGCTTAGCAGCTTAGCAGCTTAGCAAATGCATTTTAATTTTCTAAAATTGAACAGAATAATAATTTAGTAAGTATAATTTAATAATTTAAATTTGAGCAGAGTAACTATTTAGTAATTGTGATTTAATCATCTAAATTTGGACAGAGTAACAACTTAGCAAAAATTAAAGTTTAACATCAAACAATATAACAATAATAATAATAATACTAAAACTTAAGCCTAAACGGGTTTAGGGGAAAACCCTTCCTACCAACATGCAAAGTGACAATAATTTAGAACCAACCCCACTCCTCCTATTATCTCTAAGATGGTTGATGAAGAAGATGGAATTGTTGATGCAAAGCTCCTAGGAAGAGAACTTTACTAGTTGTTGGAAAACTAGTAAAATTTTAGCATAAAAGCAAAGTAAAAGAAATTTTTTCTGGAGAGAGAAGCTCTGTAAGAATTTGGTGGCTTGAGAGAGGGAGAGGTGCTGAAAAATGGTCCAAAACCATGGCAATTTATAGAGGAGAAAAAGGAGTTAGGTGTTCACAAAATTACATAAGCCATTATGTACGCATTATGTCATAAATCCAATTTTTATTTATTTTTAATCTAATTTAGGGACACATACACCATTTAGGATGGTGAATCACCCCTCCTAGGCTTGGGAATGTGCTATATGAGCTGTCCTCAAGCTCTTCAGTGTAAATTTTTCTGTAGGTGAATTAATTGGTACCGATAAAAACGCCTAAACTTGAAAAAATTGACTTTTAATATCAAAAAAATGAAATTAAATATAAAAATGGATAAATACTTTATTTTTCATCAAACATAAATTTCCAATAATTAATTTTGATTTTTATTAATTTATTTCAAATTTTATCTATTTATTTTGTAATTTTAAGCTAAAAAATTCATAATAAATCCATTTTAATTCAATAAACACCAAAATTTTTATTAAAATTATAAAATTAAATATTTCACCTATAAATAAACTTAAATTATCATTTTAACCATTTTTGGATGTCAAACCAATACCAACTAGCTTATCGGACACCTAGGGATATTTTGGTCATTTTACACAAGAATTCCAGAAAATTCTTAGAAAATTTCCAAAATTATATTTTAATATACATGACATGATTCCAAGCTCAAATTGATATTTTAATGTCAATTGAATCTTTTTCTCATGTCAGTCCTTAATGTTGAGAAATAGGGACAAAATCGTCATTTTCTAATTTCTCAGGACTTCGGCTCGGAAAAATTATTAAAAATCACGATTAGATAGCTCTTGAATTTTTGAGCATGGTGGTGGGAATCAAAATACTTTGAAGTCAAAAAGTTTTTGGTCTGCTCTTGCAGTCAACTAGGGGTATTTTGGTCATTTCACAAAATTTGTCTTAATAAATTTCTGAAAAATTTATAAAATTATTATTAATTATTCTAAGCACATAAGTGACTTAAAAATAAATTTTAGATACTTCTAATTATTTTTATCTATTTTCTCAATTATCCAATCCTTCTAGGGCAACATAGTCATTTTACCCCTTTTCGGACTCCATTTCCTAAAAGTTTATTAAAAATCTAAACTAAATTCTACTCATTAATATGAGCGTAACCATAGGGATCAAATTCTTGAAATTCTCATCTGGTTCTTCAAAAATAAATACAGAATAATTAGGAAAATAATTTGATATGAGAAAATAGGGGTGTTACATCCCTTATTCAAACAATTAACACAAGGACAATAAATGAACCCACCACTATCAAGAAAATTTGTTTCAGCAAATTAGATAAACTCTTCCACTCCATTCTCATACTCATCAGTTGTGCGTTTAGAATTAATCCAACTACGATCCATAACTTTCTTCTATGATCCACAAACCATATATTAATGCATGTAAATCCCACTTTGTAATACAAGGTGTGGCCCTATCCATTTGAAAAAGAAATGTTTTTAGACTTGATTAATACGTACAGGTTTAGTCTTATATGTTAAATTTGACAAAATTTCGGTAGCATTTCGCATTGGTCTCCAAGTACACAAAATGAAAATGGTGACATCAAGTTCATCACAATTAAGTATGCACCTGGAGACACAACACAAAATGCACTAAACCGAAATTTAATCAAATTTAAGATAAAACTTAACCACTACGTATTAATCAAGTATAAAAAAATTAATCTTTCCAACTATCCAACCAAACAATTCAAGATTTAATACAACAATTAGTACTTTAATCATTGTATTGAATCTCAAACGGGAAACTAAGGTTCACTCGTAATACATAAATTGAATGATAAACAACACAAACACACGAGCTAAAGCATACAATTCCTACAGAAATTTTGGTAGAGTTTCCTTTGTATTCTAGTACTTTCCCAAATACCTATTTACATAATTTTAAATCATAATACCAAAGCTTAATTAACCTATTAAACAATTCAATCCACAACAAATTTCAAATTTTTCATTCATTTAGCACATTAACATTAGCATTTCTAAACAATCCAAGGTGCGTATCATTGAGCACATTAACATAAATAATTTAATGAGCACAATCCAATCCACAACAACCTGTTTAGCAACCATAAATAGATAAATACCAAGACTCATTTCTTAGAAATTCAAGTAAACTAACATTCAGTGAGCACACATAATACATATTCATAAACAATACTTCAAACAAGCAAAGCAAAACATACCTTAATGTAATCCTATTTTAGCTTTATAACAACCGCAACACCCAACTCCCTAAACACTATTAAAGGACAACTTGCCCAAAACAGAAAAAGTCAGTTATATTAGCATAATAAAAGTAATTAATTGAATATGTCACCATCTCAACGTAGATACTCATACTCAAAGGTTACAATTAATTCTCATAAAAATCTAGCAAAATTTCCTCTATTTTTTAGGCACATTCCATCATGATAATGCAATCAACCAATAATATTATACTCAAACATTGCTCTTTTAAAGACAACATTTAAATATAAGTTCCAAAATATAATTTAATAGGCAAGGCTCAGACATTTTTAATGAGATAATGAAATATGACATTAATCTTTACTAAGTATAAATAATTCAAACAAGGCTCAAATACACTTTTAATCCCTATGTATATGAACTTAATTCTTACTCCCTATAAAAATTAAATAGCAAGATTACTAAATAGAATAACATACAAAAAATAGAATGACATGCAAAATAGAATAACATTATCCTATCCACTCCAAAATTTGTATAACACAATCCAAAATTCCCACTCTTAATTCACATAACACAGTCCAAAATCAAAAGTCTCAAATGACATGCAAAATCCATGGAAAACAAGCTTGGTTCGTGAATAAAGCACTCACAATAATGGCAGCCTCTAACAGCTTTTAATTAAGCTTCAACAATGGCAATCAATGTGCACTCAGGAGCTTCCAAGCTCCAACAATGGCAGTGTACGCGTTTCACGAGCTACCCAACACGTTCAAATTTGTGAGCTTCCCAACACAATGCGTTAAAGAGGTGGGATGAGGCGAGATGGAGATTGGAGGAAGGGATGTGGTGGGTGTAAAGCACAAATTAGACACAAGAAGGGGGGGTTGAATTGTGTTACGATCAATTTGCGCAATCCTTTTGTTTTCTTTTCAAAAAAAAAAAAACAACTTAATTATTGAAGAGAGATCAGAAAGATTTTCAAAACGTTTTTAAAAGGCAAACGAAAGAAGAAAGACCAAAATAGAAAGGTACACAGATTTTATACTGGTTCGTCTCACGCTAGAGACTACGTCCAGTTCTTGGCAATAACTAAGTTCTACTTAACTTTACAAGATACAAGTATTCTTTCCACAAGCCTTTTCAGGCTCAACCCAAGTAGCCTTTCACTTGCCTCTCCAAGCAAACACCCAAGTATTCTTTGAGACAAAGCCTCTTTAGGCTTCAACTGATCTCGTGAAAAAAGAGATTTGTGTGAGTTTCCTCACTGGGTTTAACGTCTTATCAGACGAATATACAATTGAAGTTCAAAATAGAATTTCAAATTGATTTTACAAAGACTTTTTCTTTTCTCAAAAGCAGTTATGAATATATGGATTCAACAGCAAGAATATCAACAACACTTATGAATTCGACAACCATTTGAAGGAGGTCTCTTCTTCTATTTATATACTTCTCCAAAAGTATCCGTTGAGTATTTTGTAGGAGATGACCTTCGTTTGATGAAGAGAGTCGTTGGAGCATTAAATGCAACATTTAATGCTTTTCACCAACTGGTCATCTGATAAGATAAAGCAGTCTGCTTATCTTTTCTATTCTTATACTCAATCTTTTAGCAATTTCTTGTCCGCTTTTCTGTTCTGACATTCGTACACATATTCCTTCTTTTTTACTGACTTTCTTTGAAAGTAGGTGTATAGGTTTTATACATGTTGAGGTAGCTTACGCTCTGATTGATATGCGGATCTTTTTAGAGCATAGACATCGTCTGTAAGCTTTGTTAGTTACATAGTTTATACATATGAAGATAGGACGACATTCAATTTGAAAAACAACGTCAGATGATATAATGCGAACTAGAGATCAGACGATGATGTGAGCGAGAGATCAGACGATAATGTGAGGACATATAATTTTAACTGTTTGTTATTATCAAAATATTTGAGGACTACAAATTCGTCCTTTGTCTTAACAATCTCCCCCTTTTTGATGATGACAAACAATTAAAGTTTTTGTAAAACAGTTTTCTATGAAAGTTCTTTTTGATTAAAGAGTTGTAGACAAACACGTATTTAATTGAAATAAGCCAAACGATATTATTCAATCATAAAATTCATCAAAATAAAATATACTCCCCCTAAGATCAATATCTTTATACTCCCTTTTGTCTTCTATCTTTCTCCCCCTTTTGGCATCATCAATCAGAGGATTCAGAGTTTAAAGATGTAGATGATGAGCCAAGGTCACTCTTGAAGTGCTTTGCCAGCTTGGCCAATAGAACTTTTGCACGTTTACGTTTTTTGCGTTCTTTTTGAAGATCAGCTTCAAGACAGAGCACGGTCTGCTTTAATTCATTGAAGGCTTATCTGTCGTCTGAAGGTGCAGGTGCAGAGCTAGTAGCTGCTTCATCAGTTGGTTCCTCTACAAAACATAAGCTGAAAACATATGGTACAGGAGGACCACAGAACCAAAAGTGACCACAGGGTAAAGATATTTCAAAGGTTTCAGAGGAGAAGAAGATATAGGTGAGGGGTTGATTGATGGATAGTTGGTTTTAGGGGTTGGGTGTAGAGGTGGAGGGAGACGGAGATACTTGCGTCCAGTGACCCATCGGACGTAGTGCAGCTTCATGACTTAGCAGACTCTTTTCATCAGTAGAGAGACCAGAGAAGTGTTTGAGCGCTTCAACATGGTCTTGCAAATGTTTGCGGTCTGTGCTTCGAAGAGTTGCTTTTCCTTTTAATTCTGCTAGCTGTACAGATGATAGTGCTCTTTGTCGAATCATCAAGTGCTGTAAGGGGTTGCGTTTGAACTTCGGTTCTTTTCCTTTCCCCATAGACAGATTTTGGCATGGATAATTCTTCTGACAACATATGCGAAAGGTGGTCCATGACTTCATAAGGAGCCACATGCGAGCAACCATGAATCTAGGCAGGCCTAGATCAAGGTCTGGACACCTTCGTTCACTGATTGCGTGCTGCAAAGAGATCTGCATCTTCTCCTGCAGGAAGTTATTCATCACTCTCCCTAATTCTCAGTCATCATCACCTATCCGCCAATCTTCAAAGTCTGGACTATCTTCTAGACGGATGGCGAGAGGATAAGTCTTGATCATCCCATGACAGAACGGATAAATGATTTTGGGCTTGTAATGGTACGTTCTGCACATGATCAGATACTCTGAGTAGTTGCATTTTAGGATGAAGGGAGAAGTATGACAGAGAATCCCACGCTGTTTTCATACTTTATATCCGGCTGGGAATTTGGTTCTTGTTGATGGTGGATAGACGAAGATCGGAGCGTCTGACAGAGTGCTGTAGCCTTCCTCCCAGACGTATGGGGTGATGTGCGGTTCATATGACATGGCTGGGGTAGCTTCTTCTTCAATGATGGGGAATTTTTCAGCATACCCATGGTGAACCAGAAAAGGCCATTCTTCTCTGATGAGAGTCTTCCATATTCTAGGGTTGTTAACTTCACCCAGTTCATAATTGATTGAAGATTGAAGTAGCTCTAGGTTAAAGGGTTCTGGTAAGCAATATTCTTTCATCGTTCCACTCTGACGTGACTCAGGCTGCTCAAAGTAAATCATTGTGCGCCTTTGGAGATGTTCAGACGGAGGCGTTTCAGAGCGATAATCTTCTGGTGCCATTTCGTCTATCATCGGTCCAGCTCCTCTAGAAGAAGTTCCTTCTACTTCACGTTCCACAAAGGAAACAGAGAGTGGAACAACCCTTACAAGCTGGTCAAGGCTGGGTGCAGCTGTTAAGTCTACAGAAAGACGGTTAAAGACTTGAGATAAAGAAACAGATTGTGGAACTTCCCAGAAAAGAGATCTAGGTAATCTACCTCTTGAGGTAGCAACTTTGTCCTCTAGAGGAAATAGCTCTTGCTCTTCATGCTCTGCAGGGGCTATTTGTAGCAGGTGCTCAATCACAGATTGAAGCATTGCTTCCTCAATCTGTTCTTGTTCTATCTCAGCTAGTTTTTTTGCTTCTGCTTTCTTCTTCTTTTCAGCCCTTTTTGATTCAGCTCTGGCTCTCCTGAGCTACTTTTCTTCTTGAGCTTTTGTTTTTGGTACTTGAATCGTTGTGGATTTTGAAGGCTTTTTAGATGGTGGTGCAGATGGAATGGGTTCAGAAGATGTAAGTGGTGGAGGTGGTAGCACTGACGGAGGGGCAGGAATAGTTGTGCTTGGAAGAGGAAGAAGGGTGTTGATGAGGAGATCATCGTCTGAGTCGGGTTGGGGAGTTGGTTTAGATCTCAGACGAATGGTTAATGGTTTTTGTTTCTTATGAGGTGGAGATGAAGAGGTTTGAGGTTTGGTCTGTTTAGGTTAAGGGTCGGGTTGTGAAGGCCTCTTGATTGGTAACTTAGGTTTTTGTGGCTTGGTCTGTTTGGGTTGTGTTTAAGAGGATTGAGGCTTCATTTATGTTGGAGGTTGACTGGGCGCAATACCGATAGAGGGGTCAGCATACGATCCCACTCTAAATGCAGTTCCAACAACTTCTTCTGGTGGTTCTTCCTTGATCAATGCCAACTCTGGATGTCTTGCAACATATCCAGAGAAGAGATGTGCAATCCTCATCCTCCGGATGATGGATACATCGATCTCAGAACCCTATTTCATCTTTTCCAACCCAGATTCTTTTATTCCCACCAGACAAATGATTTCTGTGAAGAGCATAGCGTAGGGAATAGGATGCTTCTGCTTGCTCTGGACATCTTCCTTCAATTTGGAGAGACAGGATCTCCAATTATCTAGAATTAAGGCAGGCAGATTGACCTTTTAACTCGTCATCATTTTGTAGATGCAGAACCTGTCCTTGGCGGTTACGTTATCCTTTGACCCTTTTCTGGGTAGGATAATGTGCAGCAAGATGTTGTGGAGAAGTCGGCATATAGGCTTCATGTGTGAAGTGTACAAGACCTTCCTTAGAACATCCTTGTTCTCAGTTTGAGGCCTGGGCTTTCCATATAATGCCCTGTTGGCAGTTTTTGGGGTTATGACCTTTTCCCAATCTTCGGTAAAAAGGTCACCCTCCTCTTTACAGCCAGACGATGCAGCAATGGCGTCGGTAGAAATGATGATGGCTTTATTGTCGATGGTTCCAGTGATAGTTCTGTTGACTTTAGATGCAAAGGCCCATAAGTATGTGTATGGTGCATGATACCAGGAAGTTTTCTTTTGCACAAAAGCTTCTCATCCGATGTTCCTGATAAACATTTGCAGAAGAAATCCTTCTTCCTCAAGTTTCTGCAAGTCAACCCATTTTTCGGTGACGAAGTCACTTTCTGGAAATCTCTCCATGGGCACAAGTTGTTTTTGGGCTGCCATGAGTGTGAGTTCGAGGGAAGGGGATTTGAGAGTAAAGGTAAGGAATAGGGTTTTAGTTTAGGAAGTATAAGAGGTTTTTCAGAAAGTGTAAAGAGAAAGAAAGAACGGTAAGTTTGAATAAAAAGAAGGTTCTAAAAAAAACTGAAGAGATGTGCATTAATGGTGACTTGATGTGGCAGGGAATACGGTGCACGCTTCTTGGGTGGTTATCGAGGGTAACCAATAAAGAGAATATCAAACTTAATGAACTTAAAAACTTTTCATATTCATAAACAATAGAGTTAGTAAGACAAAGTGGGATAAGACAATATAAAGTAAAACGAAATATAGTAAGACGAATTGTAAATGATCAAATGAGATGATGCATTTAAGACGATCTATTCTTGCAAAACTTTTATGTGCAGGTTTTCTAAGATGAAGTTAAAACAGTCTGCAGGTAGAGCTTTTGTAAAGGTATCAGCCCATTGATGGTTTGTATCGATGAACTTGATTTCAAAAACACCTTTTTGAACATAATCTCGAATAAAATGATGTCTTATCTCTATATGCTTAGCTTTAGAATGCTGAATGGGGTTTTTAGATAAATTGATTGCACTAGTATTATCACATAACACAGGAATGTTATGCTCAAAGCTAGAGTAATTTTCAAGTTGGTATTTTACCCATAGGAGTTGTGAGCAGCAGCTTGTAGCAGATACATATTATGCTTCAGTAGTGGATAATGCAATTGAGTTTTGCTCCTTATTGGTCCAGGATATAAGACATGGTCCAATGAAGTGACATTCGCCACTTGTGCTTTTTCGTTCAAGTCTATCACCAACATAGTCTACATCACATCTTATTAATCTGAAATCTTTGTTTTTCTCATAAAATAAACTTAGGTTGGATGTACCAACAAGATATCTAAAAATCCTCTTGACAGCTTTCAGATGAGACTCTCTAGGGTCTGATTGAAATCTGACGCATAAACAAACACTATGCATGATATTTGGTCTACTGGTAGTTAAGTAGAGAAGTGATCCAATCATAACTCTATACATAGTCTGGTCTACAGGTTTACCTGATTCGTCCTTTGTTAATCTTATAGACGGATGCATTGGAGTGCTCATAGGCTTTGACTTATTTATCTTATATTTTATAATCAATTCCTTCGTGTACTTTTGCTGATGAATATATATGCCCTTCTCTTCTTGTTTAACTTGTAGGCTAAGGAAGAATTTTAATTCTTTCATCATGCTCATCTCAAATTCATTTTGCATCAAATATGAGAATTCCTTACATAGAGTTTCATCAATAGCTCCAAAAATAATATCGTTTACATAAATTTGAAATATAATGAAATCCTTATTGGATTCCTTTCTAAATAGAGTTGTATCTACTTTACCTCTCATAAATCCATTTTCAATAAGAAAATTGCTCAGTTTGTCATACCAGGCACAAGGTGCTTGTTTAAGACCATACAAAGCCTTTTTAAGTTTGAAGACATAGTCCGTGAAGTTTGAATCCTCAAAGCTAGGAGGTTGTCTAACATAGACTTCTTCCTCAATAAAACCATTTAAAAAGGCACTTTTTACATCCATTTGAAAAAGCTTAATGTTTTTATGAGCGGCAAAGGCAAGCATAATTGTAATAGCTTCTAATCTAGCAACAAGAGGAAAGGTTTCGGTGAAATCAATACCTTCTTGTTGATTGTAACCTTGAGCTATTAACCTTGCTTCATTTTTGATCACTTTACCATTTTCATGTAGCTTATTACGGAATACCCATCTTGTTCCAATGATGCTCTTATGTTTTGGTTTGGGAACCAGAATCCAAACATCATTTCTTGTGAACTGATGTAATTCCTCTTGCATTGCTATTATCCAATCATTGTCTGTTAGTGCTTCTTTTATCGTCTTAGGTTCAACTTCTGAGACTAAGGCACAAGACACTTGATTCTTTAATGATGACCTTGTCTTGACTCCTTATGTTCGTTCTCCAATAATTTGATTTTGAGGATGGTAGGTAACGAACTTCCAGTCCTTGTGAGATCCATTCGTCTAATTGTCTCTTTGTTGTTGTTGAGGAGTATCGTCTAATTGTTTTTCTTCATTTGTTCTTGTTTGATTAGACGATCCTATTTGTAAATCTACAAAATCTTCTAAATCTGATAGTCTTCTATCAGGGGTTAGTGTGTCATTAAATTTAACATGGATAGCTTCTTCTACAATAGAAGTTCTGGAGTTGAATGCTCTAAAAGCTTTTGATGTATTAGATTATCCAAGAAAAACACCTTTATCAACTTTAGAGTCAAATTTTCCCAATTGATCTCTAGTGTTGAGAATATAACACTCACATCCAAAGGGGTGAAAGTATGAAATGTTGGGTTTTCTACTTCTCCACAATTCATAAGGAGTCTTTTTAATTAATGGTCTGATCAATATTCTGTTTTGAACATAACATGCTGTGTTTACAGCTTCTGCCTAGAAATACTTGGGGACTGAATTTTCATAGAGCATGGTTCTTGCCATCTCTTGTAGGGTTTTATTTTTCCTTTCAACTACCCCGTTTTGTTGAGGTGTTCTCGGTGAGGAGAAGTTGTGGACAATTTCATTTTTTTCACAGAAGGATTTGAACTCAACATTTTCAAATTAAGTTCCATGGTCACTTCTAATTACAATAATACAAAAACCTTTTTCATTTTGAACTCTTTTACAGAATATTTCAAACACATTAAAGGACTCATGTTTGTGGGCTAGGTAATAAACCCATGTATATCTAGAATAGTCATCAATAATGACAAAACCATACTTTTTCCCACCAAGACTAAGAGTTTTAGTAGGTCCAAACAGATCCATATGTAGTAATTCTAATGGTCTAGAAATGGAAACAACATCTTTTGATTTAAAAGAGGTTTTGATTTGTTTCCCTTTCTAACATGCTTCACAAAGAAGATGAGTTTTCCAAGAAATCTCAGGCAATCCTTTTACTAAACTCTCTTTATATAACTTTGAAATGTTTTAAATTGATATGCCCAAGCTTTTTGTGCCAAATCCATTTTTCATCTTCTTTGGTTATTAAGCAAGTTACATTTTGTTTGTTCAGATCTTCAAACTCAATCTTATACAAATTGTTGTCTTTTGCAGTAAAAAGAATAGATTCATCATTTCTTTTGACTATGCGTGATTCTTTGGTGAAAGATACAATAAATCCTCTATCACAAAATTGACTGATGTTAAGTAGATTGTATTTTAATCCTTCAACATAGAACATTGTCTATTAATGGAAGAGGAGGCTTACCGACTTTACCTATACCAATGATATTTCCTTTTCCATTTCCACCAAAAGAGACTGTCCCTTCATGTGATTGGAGGTCTAGGAATATAGACCTTTCTCCCATCATGTGACGTGAGCATCCATTGTCCAGGTACTAGAATGAATCCCTTCTTTTTCCTATTAAGGATATCTGCAACAGAAATTATTTGAGATTTTGGTACCCAGATTCTTTTGGGTCCTTTCATGTTAGTCCCAAAGGTCTTATTTGACCTCTATTTCCTTTTGTGTTGACATCTTTGGAATGAATGTCTAGATTTTCCACAAAAGTTATAAAAGGTAGAATAGGATTTAGAAGACGATGGTTTAGCAATTTTGTCTTCTACAAATCCAATTCTAGATTTGTTAGACGAAGATATTCTATGTTTTAAAATCATTTGAAGTTTTGAGGATCCATCTACAAATTTGGTCAGATCATGTTTCAGACTAATGACCTCTTTCTTTAGTTTATCAACTTTAGAAAGAAGCATTTCCTTTTCAGGATTTGAAGCTAGACTTTTTTGCATTTTCATCATATCTCTCTTAAGTATCTCATTTTCTGAAAGAGCTCTTAGATATTTTTCTTTATATTTTTTGTACTCAAGAACAATCTTGTGAGAATTAGCAAGAAGAGTGTTATATAACATATCTTCGTCTTCAGATTCAGATTCACTGTCTTTAGACTCATGCATAGAGTTGTTATATTTAGAGTTTACCTCAGATGTTACTTCTTCTGCGTCTACCATGAGACAGATATTGGCTTTTTCATCGTCTGAACTGCTACTGCTGCTGTCCAGATCTTCGCAGGTGGCTAGAAGATTTTTCTTCTTGTATTTTTTCTTTGAACTCCATCCTTTCTTTATTTTTGGACATTCAGCCTTAATATGTCTAGGCTTTTTGCACTCATAGTAGATGATCTCATTGTTTTCTTCCTGAGGATACTTTCTGTATCTAGTATCTTTCTTTCTGGAAGATTGCTTAAATCTGTCTTTCTTTTTAAGCATCTTCTTGAACTTTCTGGTGATGAGGGAGATCTCATCGTCTGTTGAGCAACTAGAGCTTTCGTTTGAGCTCTCGAGTTCCTCAGATTGAACCTTCAGAGCTTTGTTTCTTCCTTTTGTTTCTAATTTTTCGTCTGCTCTTTTACTTGTTTCTCTAGTCCTTAAAGCAACAGAGTCATTATTTTTGACTTTGTCTCTTTTGAATAGATGTACTTCATGTACTCTTAGGGCTCCCAATAACTCATCTAGAGTTAAGGTCTTCATATCTCTTGCTTCAGCTATGGCTATAGCTTTAGGTTCCTACACTTTGGGAAGACTGTCTAAGATCTTGAGATTGTTTTGAGCCTTAGAGAACTCAACACTAAGACTTTGAAGTCCATTTAGAATTGTTTAGAATCTTCCAAACATTTCATCAATGGTTTTAGTCTCCTTCATGGTGAACATCTCATAATGTCTTTGAAGAGTTGCTGCTCTCTTGAGACGAACATCTTCCATGCCTTCATGTGTTATGCGTATAGCATCCCACATTTCTTTAGCAGTTCTGCAGCTGCAAAATTTATTATATTCAGTTTTTGATAAGGCATAGGTTATAATATACTTAGCTTTTGCGTTTTGTTGTAACAAGTTGTAATCATCTTGATTGTATTCGTTTTTTGGCTTGATTACAGCATGATCTCCATGTGTGATGATTCTCCAGATACTATAGTGAGTGGACTTGATATACATTTCCATTCTGTCCTTCCAGTATGCATAATCTTCTCCATTGAAGGCCGGAGGCCTTAACAGAGAAGCTCCTTCAAGAATGAACTGTCCTTCAAGGTGTGCCATGCGGATCTTTTCCTCTATCACTTATTAAGGTGCTCAACCCTTAGAGGTTGAGCTCTGATACCAAATTGTAAAGCACAAATTAGACACAAGAAAGGGGGGGGGTGAATTGTGTTACGATCAATTTGCGCAATCCTTTTGTTTTCTTTTCAAAAAAAAAAACAACTTAATTATTGAAGAGAGATCAGAAAGATTTTCAAAACGCTTTTAAAAGGCAGACGAAAGAAGAAAGACCAAAACAGAAAGGTACACAGATTTTATACTGGTTCGTCTCACCCCAGAGACTACGTTCAGTTCTTGGCAACAACCAAGTTCTACTTAACTTTACAAGATACAACTATTCTTTCCACAAGCCTCTTCCGGCTCAACCCAAGTAGCCTTTCACTTGGCTCTCCAAGCAAACACCCAAGTATTCTTTGAGACAAAGCCTCTTCAGGCTTCAACCGATCTCATGAAGAAAGAGATTTGTCTAAGTTTCCTCACTAGGTTTAACGTCTTATCAGACGAATATATTGAAGTTCAAAACAGAATTTCAGACTGATTTTACAAAGACTTTTTCTTTTCTCAAAAGCAGTTATGAATATATGGATTCAGCAGCAAGTATATCAACAACACTTATGAATTCGACAACCACTTGAAGGAGGTCTCTTCTTCTATTTATATACTTCTACAAAAGTATCCGTTGAGTATTTTGTAGGAGATGACCTTCGTTTGATGAAGAGAGTCGTTGGAGCATTAAATGCAACATTTAATGCTTTTCACCAACTAGACATCTGATAAGATAAAGCAGTCTGCTTATCTTTTCTATTCTTGTACTTAATCGTTTAGCAGTTGTCTTATCCGCTTTTCCGTTCTGACATTCGCACATATATTCTTTCTTTTTCGCTGACTTTCCTTGAGAGTAGGTGTATAGGTTTTATACATGTTGAGGTAGCTTACGCTCTGATTGATATGCGGATCTTTTTAGAGCATAGACATCGTCTGTAAGCTTTGTTAGTTACATAGTTTATACATATGAAGATAAGACGACATTCAATTTGAAAAACAACGTCAGACGATATAATGCGAACTAGAGATCAAATGATGATGTGAGCGAGAGATCAGACGATAACGTGAGGACATATAATTTTAACTGTTTGTTATTATCAAAATATTTGAGGACTACAAATTAGTCCTTTGTCTTAACAATGGGGTCGACGTCGTGCGAAATGGAAATGGAGAAAGCTGACGTCGACCAAGGAACTGCTGTTGATAGACTTTCCAACTGAGATGAAGAGAATGCGCTCCTACTCTCTTTCAATTGCCGATGCTAAAACAAAGAGGCGTAGACCCGAGGAGAGGCTGAGTCAGCAGCTAGTTTTGCCGAAAGGAATAGGAATAAATGATGCAATTCAATCTATTGGAGGAAGGTAGAGCAATAGACTGAATAAGTTAAAAAACTCACCTTTTAAACTGGTTATGAAATAACCTGTTTAAAAAGTTGTTTTTTAAATCGGTTGTTATATAACCGATTTAAAAAACCCAAACTTTTCAAATCAATTGTTATGTAACCGATATAAAAAGCTTATATGAAAATTTTCTCCTCTTTTTTTAAACTTGTTAGTGATGAACTGATTTAAAAATGAATAATTTTTTTTAAATTAACTTTTTAAATTGGTTATGTGTGAACTAATTTAAAAAAGTTCATAAAAATTGCAAAAATGTCACCGTGCATTCGTTTTAACTTGGTTTATTAACAATCGAGTTAAAATCCTGCTCTAAAAAGCCTTTTTGTAGTAGTGTGATATGTTTAATGGGTTTTTGTTAGTAGGATTACTATCAGCTCATGTGCATGTAAAATGGTACTACACTTTAACTTTGTATGGATGTTCAAATGTTCAAATGTTAATTGCATTTATATCACTATTTTTTTTGCTCTTTCAATTGTACAACGTGTTAAAAAACAACTTTCTAATGTGAACTGAAATTGAAATGTTAATACACATTCTCATAAGTATAAAACTTATAATACATCCCTAAATATTTTTTCTTCTTTGTATGTCTCGTGCATTGCACGAGTACTAAAACTAGTATTACTATAATACAACTCATGATCTTTGTGTTGACTTTCAGACATCGCAGATGTATTCTTCATAAGGATATCATACAGCATACGAATGTTCTCTATCTCCTTTTCCTCGGCTATTTTTTCCATGACGACATTTTTTTTCCTTTATAGCATTTTCCACGTCAATCAAATCAACTTTGTTATAAGACGTTTCAGCTCCTTTTCCTTTGCTCTTCCTCTTTACTGCCTTTTGTCCCATTGGGTGGCCATTGTTGCTACAAGGTCATATTCTGAACAATCGATTGGCGCCTTTGTGTTAGAAGATGATGAATACACCCCAAAAGCAGATGTCTTTGTTCTTTTGAAGAGTTTTCCAATGATTCTCCCTTCCATTTTGGTTCATCCTTCAACAAACACCATGCATGCTCAAAATTAAAATTTTCACGTATGGCTTGAGAAAAAATCTTATATGCATAAGCCATGGTGTCCTTTTCTAAGCTCCCACTTTTCTTTTGATTAACAGCTTCCTTGTAGTAGCTGACAAACTTTTGAACAATGATTTTATTCAAAACCATCGTGCTTTTAGTTGACTTGCTTCCCTTTCTTAAAAATGCCCGCAGTAGTTGTTATAATTGTTGCTGATTCTCAACCAAAAACCAGTTCTGTTTGGTCAACTCCCATAATTGCATCCTTCGAAATATTCAGCCATGATTGAATGAGAAGTGTGTCTTTTTCCACTGAGAACCTAGCATAAATTTTTTTCTGAGTGCCATGTCACCCTCCTACATCGAGCGTGATATTTTCCAAACCCACTGAAGACTCAGACATCAACCCCAATGGTGATTCAAGTTAGTTGTTAGGAGACACTGCATTGCCAATGGTACTTAATGAAGGCCTATACCACATGGTGAGGTTGGTTGGTGGTGGTGAATATATAAAATGCTGAGGATTTTGAGAAATGTCACCAGTAGGAGGTGGTGGATACATAAAATACTGAGCCTTTTGAAAATTGTCACCAGTAGAGGGTGGTTGGTTTTGTAAAAATTTTATGTAACATTGATAATTAAACTGAGTGGGATCCATTGGACAGAAAATAAAAATTTTTGGGACTTGATAGCAGCAAAATAATAAACTAGGTATGGAGAACTTGTGTGCAAACTGGTGTGAATTCAACACATATTTATAGATGCATTCTTCAACGGTAATAATTTTCAAAACGGTCAAATTTTATGCTGTTCACGCCATTTGGTGAATGGTGCCCAACGGTAATAATTTTAGAAACAATCCAATGGTGCAAATGTTTTCTCACATTGCAAAAATCCAGCGGTAATAATTTGCCTTAGCTAGTTTAGGTCTTCATTTAAAAAAAATAAATCCAACAGTAATAACATTTTTAATTTCACTTCTAGATTGTTCACCCCATTTTGGTTTCCCACTTTCCCCATCTACCCAGCTCTTCCTCCTAAACGTCTCCCACTCCCAGATCGTTCACCCCATTTTGCTTCCCCCACAGGTCCCAAGTGCATGAAGTTGCAATAGTTGCCCCAGATTTGGAGTACTTTGATTTATAACCACCACCCATGGTGCCCAGATCTGGTTTTGAATTTTTTTTTTGTGATTGTGTAATTTTTCCACATGTGGATCTAAAGCCCTTCATTTTTTTTGGTGAATATGTAATTTATTTTTTTGATTCTAGAATTTTTTGGTGAAACATGTGTTCAAGAATTTGTTTGACGTTTACTATGTATTTTCGTTTGTTTCCCTCTTTTTTTTTGTTAGTTGGTTGTTGTCATAAATTATTTTTTTAATCTTAAGCTACCGTTGCTTGTAGAAGGAATAATGCTTAACTTTAAGAAATTGCTCTTGCCACCTAGACCTTCTCCAGTGGGGGCCAAAATTAAGGAATAGTTACTTATGGTTAAGCAACCCATAAGCAACTGGTGTTAAAGGTGCTCTAAGCATATGTCACTCGCACTACACCCATTTGGTATATCATCATGTACTGCCTTTTGGATCACAACTCACAACAGTAGAGGTACTGGATGCACCCCTGCATGCCTTACATTTAATGTTGGGCAATGAACTTGGTGACTTTCCTCTCCCCTCTTTCGAGCTTTGTTTAGAATTTGTACAAACTTCTAAAAAGTTTTGGGCTTCACTCAACATCATATGGAGGTCGTCATCTTGTTCCTCCGATGAGCCAAACTTAAACTTCGATGTATAGCTTAATTTCTTCCTCAGAGTTGTCCGCCTCATCATCTTTTATTACGTTAGTCCCTTTTGTTCTAAAGACATTATCCTTGTACACCTCTTCTATTATCTTTTGATAGGATAAATGTTTCCATTGATATCCACTCTCATAGTCTGATTAATTACTTCTTGAGTCGTGGTCCTCATTTGAATCTTAGTGACGCCCACTCTATATTTCCTCTTTATGCTCTCATCTGTGTTAATGTATTGTCCAAAGGTAGCACCAATGATCTTCAAAAATTCTTCACATGCATATGCTGGGATCCCCAAGCATTTGACCCATACCAACTTCTCGTTGTCAACTGTTAACGTAGTCCAACAGTAGATTTCATCAAAGCACTGCATGATCCAATCCCTTACATCTTGGACTAGCCTAGGGATTTCATGTTTATCTTTGGCTTCACATAAAGCGAGATTGGCACCTAGAGGAGTAATTTTTACCAGAGAGTACCCTTCTAAGTGAAACTTCTCTTGTAAGTGGTATATGTTACCTGGAATTTTAACTCTTCCAATTAGGGTTGACAATGAGCTGAACCAACTTGAACACAGTTTGAGACTCGATTTGATAATTGACTTGTTGAACTTGGTTCATGAACCAAATGAGCTAAACTTGAGTTAAAACTTTAGCTCATTAAATAATCATATATCTTATATTATTCAATTCATATAATTATTTTTATATCAATTTTAATTTTGTATGGGATAAATAAATAAATAAAAATATGTAAAATAATTATAATTTTAAATTGAATCTAGCTAACGAGCTGAACCGAGCTGTTCGTGAGGTTGACTTAAGTTGAGTTTGAGTTTAAGCTGAAAAAAGAGTTTCGTATTAAACTCGAGTTGAGCTTTGAGCCGAGTCAATTCTTAACGAGTCAAGTCAAGCTTAGTTCATCTCCACTCATTTCTAGCCCTACTTCTAACATATGAAAAACTGAGCCTTTGGATTTCTCTAAGGTCTACATTATACTTAAGATGCGAAAATTTTTTTGACACACATTTTGCTTGTCCATATAACTGTTATAATCTATAATTTTATATTAATACATTGTATTAATTTATTATTAATTATTTTTTAATTTTACAAAAATATTTGGTGATATATATAATATTGGATATTAATATACATTCAAATAATTTTATATTCACACATATCTTATATCATTTTAATTTAAAAAAATGTGTGTTTTGAAAAATATTACCTTTACAAATATATTCTCATTTATATATAATTTCAATTTATATAGAATGTTAATAAGCGATATTAATATTGAAAAATATTTAAAATTAAATTTTGTAATTGTTAGTTTTTTCTTTAAAAATGAGTTTAATAGACATTTGGTGTCACTGTAAAAGTTTTGTATAGTCAATTATAAGATATACCTTGATTTTTGAAATATTTCGAAGCAATCATTTGTGTGTTTATTTTAGGTTATCATGTATGAGATACTATTTATATTGCTTTTGATCTTATTTATATTTTGTTTGAAATTTTTTTATAAATATGTATGAATATGGAGTAGATTTATACATACACACACACACACACACACACACACACACACATATATAGATATATTAATTTTATTTTAATGCTGATATGAATTAAAAATTATATATGATTATATTTTGTAATAATTAATAGGCTTAAGTATATTTTTCGTCTCTCAAATTTGGGTTAAGTTTGCTTTTGGTCTCTCAAACTTAAAAGTGATTTTTTTAGTTTCTTAATTTAGAACTAGCTCACATTTAGTACATCTTTTGTGATCTTTTTAGTCTTGATAATGACCAAAGTGAGCTATTTTTAAATTAGGAGGACTAAAAAAATTACTTTTAAATTTGAGAGACCAAAAACAAACTTGACCAAAATTTAGGGGACTAAAAAAATAATTAAGCCTAATTCATTTGTTATTTAAATCTCGGTTTCTATTGGATGACCAAAAAAGGAGAGAATATAACATCAATCAAATGAAAGACCAATTAAATTTATAAATACTTGGATATATAATTGATGTCTAAATACATGTTTTATTATTTTTTGTTTCATATTTATAGTAATTATTTATTATGGATACACTAAGCCCAAAAAGTTAATATACAACGCTTATTTTATGATTAGATAGCGCTTTTAAGGTGCTATATATTTAGATGCTGTATATTTAAATATACCTCTTTTTTAAAAAGCGTTGTATATTGATGTGCTGATAAATAGCGCTTTTTTGAGAAAGCGCTATATATTTAGTGTCAGATAGATAGTAGGGCTATATACGTTCTTTGAAATATATAGCACTTTCTTGAATAAGCGCTATCTATGTTTTTTTTTTTTTACTACTTGGTTCATTATCAGTTTTTTCCAAACGTGTACAAATAGAAAGAGTCCAAGAATCTAAGCTATACAAAATGAATCCACCAAAAAGCATTCAATGATCTTGCCAAATGTAATTCTATGACAATACAAAAGGCATAATGTACTACAAAGTAGTTGAAACATTGCAAATGCAAGTAATTTTCCTAAGATCACAACACATTTTCAAACGAGAACGTTAGCTACTTGAATAATTGAACTATTTACAATTCAATTAACTAGTAAGTTTGCTACTTTAGAGCTATTGCTACATATATACTCCTACAATACAAGACAAAAAATGATACTCAGAGCTTTTGTTGCATACTCATGTAGTGCAAGACAAAAAATAATTGGTAAGTTTGACACTCCAATGCACAAAAAAATACTTTAAAAATGATTCTGCTGTCATGGATATAGAAAGAGGACAACAAGCTTATAATGATACTAAACATGCTCTCTTGGGTTCCATTTATATTCAAAACCTTCTAAACTTTTTCCTATATGGTCTTTAATGTTAGGGCATCCATTGTCAACTTATTAAACATGATTTAAACATAAAAACAGTGTCAATTACGCAAGGACAGAGGGGCTATATTGCAACCCAAAATTACTGTTCATATGGTAAATTCAAGTGGCATAACTCACTCAAATGGTCTCCTAAGCTTACCAACTTTTGTATGGATCATAAACAAATCATAATACATCAATTAAACAACTTTGACTCAATAAAAACATGATTTCACTATCCTAAATAGCTGCTAGTCTGGTTTGTAGAATTATGCAGAAAAATAAGGTAATGGCTTAGCAACTTTTGTAATATTAAATTAGAACCAAAAGCAAGTTAATTTCATGATTTTATGCATGATTACAAGTCTAAAATAGTAGCCATGAAATTGACAGAATCATGGTTCTTAAAGTGTCAAAATTAAACAATCACACTACCCTAATGCACAAACAAGCTAGGGCTTCCATTATTCATCACTTAGGGCATAAAATAAGAGTAATATAAGAACATGAATAAGTTTCAATTGACACAAATAACGAGTGTAATTACTGATTTGTTCCAACAGGGGTTTCCATGGCAAAAACAACATAATATGCACAAATATGGCTTCCATACACTTCCAAATTCAAAGAAACCAAGGGAGTTTCCTAACTAATACTAATAGCCAAACTATTTGTATTAGATGTCATGAATCAAAGGCTAACCTATAAGCATTTGTGGATGATATACTGACACCAATCTTCCTTAACTTCAGTGATTTCATGCTCAAAATATTGCTTCTTGTTGCAGCTAGGGAAGTACTACGAAAATAAAAATGAAATTAAAACCAAGTGAGATAGTACTTAAAAGGAATAAGATATGGGACCAAGATCACATATGTCTTCTGGGACTATGCCCCCTTCATAGTAGGTGATGATTTCCTTCATATATTGACAAACATAATACCCATGATCATTACTATTCGGTTGCTTTGGGCACTATAGAACCAAAAGCACAAACATTAGTATAACTAAATATTAACATGATCAATTGATTTTCACATAATAATTGTAAACTACCTTAATTGTTATCCACTTAATGTTGCTTGACTTAGTCTTCGAAACCTTAGCTCCTATTTGAGCCTGGTAAGTTTGTAAAACCCTAATTAATAAAAAAAAAACAATGTATACATAAGAAAAAATTGTACATCAACACACACGCACAATGTCAATGAAGCATATATTCTTACGCGTCAAACAACTTCTTTAAATCATGTCTCGTACAAATGTCATTCTCCAATGGGTCTGGACAATAAATTATCTCCATCTTAAGATTGGTTCCAACTAAGACCCAATGATGGCTAAAAAAATGACAAGTGAGTCAACAAATCTAAATTGCATCAAACATTCTAAATTGCTAATAAAATTAGGAAAAAAATTCTTACCCTGTATTGATCGATACAAGAACAAACTTGTCAATTACCTTTTTATTGATGAAAATATCAACTATTTTTTGCACTCGTTCTTTCATAGTTAATTGGTGCGCTGTTATTTGGGGGATAAGAAGAAGAATGCCTTATGATTTGGCATAAGTGTCATACAAGTACCTTATGATATAAAATATAAGAATGAATTAGTAAATATCATAAATGAAATATTATTCAAAATTAAAAAGTTAATGACACAAAGTTATTTAATGTACCCAATATATATGGAAATAGCAGCTAAGCCAATCCATTTATGCCCAATAACTTCTCCAATAACTTCCGCATTAACTATTTCCTTATGTTCAACTATCCCAAATATGTTTTCCTCCATTTCTATTGGGGCAAGTGAGTCCTCAGACTTCAGTTTCAGGTGTGTTTGAAGATAGTTACAGCATTCAGGAAGAGGGGGATATTCAAGCACTTCATTTCCCTGACTTTTTCTTGTTGGTGCAACAAACTCGTTTGTATTCTGGGTCTTTTTCTTGTTGGACCCAGAGGAAACCTAAAAATTATCAATTAAATCAGTTAGCTAATAGATAAAATATTGTCATAAATAATTATCAATTAATATGGTTGTTTAAGCATACCACAACAACTACTTGTAATAGGTTGATTGGCCATGCCACAAATGTACCTATTGCTTGTTCTATGGTCATTATTTCAGCATCATGATTAGGACATGGCAATTGGGCATTTGGTTCTATATCAACGTCCACAATAACTTTTACATGACCATCAGGTAAAGAATGCTCATGTAGTGTATTACTCGGATGGTTATGTATTTTTCCATGGGCAACCAATCGAAGTGACACTGACGATAAAAATAATTTATAGGAGGAAACCCCCTACATGATAAAAACATAATCTTATGATACAAATATTTGAAGTAAGCAAATTTTGAAGCTAATATAGACAAAATCAATTACCTCAGGAAAGCTATTAGATGGGATAGTGCAACTCCCTTTGCCACTATGGATCCCAACATCAGGTTGTAGTACGGGGTCCGACGTATCCTTTGATTGGAACGACACAACTAGATTTTCCGTCCATTTTAGTCTCGCTTTTATGTCTCCCACTTTAGTATACAATAAATCATGCTCCTGTTGTGTGTGTCGCTTTTGAGGTGGGAAATAATCTTTATGTGTGACTCCAAATCCTGTTGCCCTAACACAGTCTGGATACTCTGGGACATATAAAGCCCGAGAAAGAATGTCTAAACGAGGGTCTTGTACCTCCTCTATAGGTAAAGATTGTGATAGCATCTCCTAAAAAAAATAAGAATCAAACATATTTGAACCCAAACTTGTTGTACTTTATATATAAAAAACAAAGGTTTAGGAAATTATTGTACTTACACATTGATTCCAAACTTGTCGAAAATTTTCGTTTTCAATCTCTTCGGCCTTGTTCACACGAGCATGCCTCCACAATTCTTGACGGGCAACACTTTTAACATTTGGTCCCAATTCCTTTATCTATTTATTGAGAAAACAATCATAACAATTAGAATTCATTATTGGCAACTTGTATATTATATATGTGAGTGTGCGTATGTATATACACTCACCACTTCTTGCTCAAGGCATGCATACCCCTTGCCCCAAGGCCCTGTATTGGTACTTAGACTATGATGCTCTTTCCTTGTTTTTTTTTGCTTTGTTCTTGTGTGGTAAACATAGTATGTAATGGACAATAAGTACATATTATGAATCGAAGGCTAACATAATATATATATATTATGGATTACTTGAAAAGATGAATCTGCACGTTTCGCCACAAATTGTCTCTAAACATCCTCGTTGATTATGGATGCTTATTGCACAAGAGGATGTGCAAGAGGATTATCTAAATAATTCTCGTTCTTGTCTTTTAAAAAATGAGTGGCTATGCTGGTTCTAAAATGCCTATGCAACCTTCCCACCTCCTTAAGTACAAACTTCCTGTGAGATTCGTCAACATTAAAAGTCGACTATCAAAAGAATGCTAGCACAAAAATGTTGTTAAGTTGGTTAAACTAACAATAATTTGAACAAATGGATAGAATTAGCATATATCTGTATATCTAGCCAAATGTTATTCTTATATATCTTCATATCCAGATTCAACCAATTATCACATGTCGAGATAACTGATAAATTTTACACCGCTAGGTTCATTTGGTTGACTGTGACCATTCCATGTAACCTAATAAAATGAACGAGTACATACTAGTTTTTAAAAATGAAACAGTTAAGATTCGAAAGCAAACAATGAATACATTACTAGCAATCTCTTTCCACCACTTCTAGCTTGAATGACACTTTTCATAACAACTAATCCTTTCTTCCCTTTACCTCCCTTGGGAGGAGGACTACCATTATGACCAGGAGATGCCATTTACCTGTAACAAAATAGAAAGAAAAAATGTTAGCATTGATATAAAAGAAAGGTATACAAATAAAATAAATTATAAATATAATGTAAAAAAACATGTCTAAGCTAACCTTTTCCTCTTCCTCATCAAAGTTAAACTTTTTTGTCTCTTAATGACAGGAAATGATGGATTGATCCAAATCCCTTCATCATGGTCATCTCTTCTATACAAGACATCATCTACGGTTGGATCACTATCAAGCAAATGTGATATCTCGTACAAAGGATCATCCTCAATATTTGTATCTTCATCTCCTATAACTTGATTGTGACTACTATTTATTTTATTAGTCAAAAACACAATGGACCAATTAACATCAGCATGTTCAGTGACATAGAGCACTTGTTGAGCTTGTGATGCTAAGATAAATGGCTCGTCTTTGTGTGAACACGATATAACTTGGTATAATAGAAATTAGCCTAAAATTAAAAATAGATTTTAAATCATATATTTGTAAAGTTAAAAAATAAAAAAAAAATCACACGAACAAAGTTAGTCAGTTACCTACACAAAAAATAAAAGAAATAATTCTAATAAAAATTCTAATCATTTTAGAGTTAAAAATAAAATATTTATTTTAGACTAATCTATTTGGGTCAACACACAAAAATCAGATTTTGTACAGGGGAATAAATATGTGGGCCAAATCATGGTTGCAAACTTGCAGTGCATACAATCTTATTAAATATAGGTCTCTTTAACAAGTAAGCCTAATTGTTTCTCTCAATTTATTTGTTCTAGTTTAGTGCTAGTTAAATTTTTGTCACTATCTTCCACCTTTGAGACTTGAGAGTACTTCGATATATTAGGAACATAGAATACCAATTTGTAATTGTTGGTTTCACGACAGAAAATCACAAAAGAATGTCTTGCTTTTGAAATTTGATTTGACAGTGTTCACTTATTTATCTTCCCATCCCAATATCAATATATTAGGAGCTAGAAGTGAATAAAGACAAAAATCAAATGGAATAGGCTAACTTTCCTTGCATTCTCAGTTTATGAAAGAGAAACATCAAGTAGAAACGAGTGTTGTGAATTGGGATCAATCTTCACGTTGGTAGCTGTCTTTGTCAATTTTTACTTTCAGAAAGTGAAATAACTTCAAAAGGGAGCCTTCAAAAGAAAAAAAAATTATACCATTGTCCATCCAATGTATCAGCTTTTGCACGTGAGGTTTAAAGCAAATGTTTGGCAAATGAGTTGGAAGATTTTATATCTTTCTTAGTGTAAAAATATATGTGTATATATGCGGAAAAGGCATTGAAATAGACATGAGTAGAGGAAAGATTTTAGAGTCTCGTGGATGGATGGTCTATAGGCACTAATTAAAGTACATCAAATTCACTTTATTAATATTTTTAATTATTTAAAAATATAAAACAATACAGGCCATAGTTATTAGTAGCAGTTCCTTTTTGCTTCCATTCATGCTTCAAAGTTACGAGTTAAAATATTTATTGTAACTTCAAGTTAGTAAAGATATATTTTACCTTGAAGCTAATATTCCTGGTAGAAAAATAGCTGGCAAAAATAGTAACAGAAGTGGTTCTGTAAGTACGCAATTGCTGTCCATTGGGACTGGGGTCACTCGCTCGATCATGCCATTCTATCACAGTCACTTCCTTACCCACCCCTTGAAACGTTATGTACAGCTTCATCACAGGCACCACCACATTTTCTCTACAATGCCAAACAAAATAAAAAATTATGTAACACCAACTGTCTACTATTAAAAAAAAATATAGGTATCATACTACTTGTCTATATTAATACACAAAAAATCTGGTTGATAAATAAGCTATACATGCAAATACTTAATGGCAATTTGCAAGCAAGGCAAATTAAAAACTTGTAATTAATGAGTTTTATATAATACATACATGTAGCATTTGGTGCTGATTTGAAAATGGCCATTTGAAAGAAAAAGACAGCAAACGTATCACACCACCACATCACAGAACCAGCATTCACTCTCAAAAACACGCACAACCCCTCTCACATTACGAGCTCTCACATTATTGTCTTCCTTTCACACAATCCCAACACAGTGCCTTATTTCCCATTTATTGCCTTTTGCGCTCAGAGTGGAAGTGGTGGGATGCTCTGCTCATGCCTAAAGACATTTTGAGGATCCATTTTGTTCATACATGATAGATTAATATTTTAGGGACTAATTTGATGATAAAATCTTTGAAAGACTAGTTTTTTTTTTTTTTTGATAAGCCAAACAAATATATAAATAATTTGTAGAACTTAGCACAAGGTATGCTAAGATTAGGATACAACAGGAAAAAATACAAGATTGATGCACATCCCCTCATAAAGAACATAACACCAAAAACATATCAACCCACCCCCTAATTTTGTTACCCAAATTCTATTTGTAACCCAGCAACAGTACTACACCATCCAAAGAAAAATTCAGCATGCTCAAATTAATGGAACCCAAAGAAAAATGCAACATCTCTAAATTGTAAGAGCCCAAATTATTGAATAATGTTCTCTGATAGCATATAAAAAACACTCACTATTGAACCAAAACGCTGCAACCCAAATTAACATGCCACTCTACTCACATGCTACATTTACAACCCAAGAAACCAAAAACTAAAGCTAGGCAAATATGATTTCAAAGCCCAAATCCAAATCCAAATCCAAAAACCGCTTCCACATACACGTTGCTTACATGCCACTCATGTAATCAAAATGCTTCACTGCCCCTATGAGGTGTATCCTGTGTGATCTTGTGTAGCCTCTATTATATCTTCAAAAAAGGTAGTCACAAATACCTCATGTAACACCCATTCATATTAAATACAATTCATATTAATTTAGTTATTAAGTTTAAGTAAATAAAAATGCGTGTAAAATTTTTCCATTTTTAAAAGAAATTCCAAACTTAACAGAATTTGGAAATAGTAGTAAAAGATGAAAGATAAGACTGTAGATATATATATATATCATAAAACTGTATATCATGGTTTAAATAATACATAACAGTCAAAAACAAAAGTACATCAAAAAGACATATACTACCTAGCTCAATGTATACATCAAAAAGATCATATATAGAGCAATATTTATCTACCCTATCCCTCATACAAAAAGAAAATACTATAGGTCTTCAGGTCCACCCCCGTTGAGATGTTCTCTATCTCATACTCAGCATCGCAGAGCATTAATGTTGTCTTCAATAATCACGATCAATCATACACAGAAAAAAATAATGGAGTGAGGTGGTTTGTTTAAAAATCACTTTTACATGTACGGTGGGAAATCTACCATAAAACAAAGATAAAACATAATTGACAACACAAGGGATCCTAAGGTTCATTCTAAGTTGTATTCGACTACCCTTGACTAGGTATGGATCCGTACTTCCCATTAGTAGGTAATAGTTCTCAACAGAACTTGGGAAGTGACTGGGAGTACATATACCTCTCTCAACACCATCACATGGTATAGTCCTCATCATCATTGAGGAACAAAATAACAATTTAGGATATTAATTTATAGAGATATACCCTCAAACCAATCCTGGAATGCTGAGCAGTTGTCGGGGTTATCGAGTTTGGTCAGGTGAATATCCCGGCTCAAGGGTGCTACCCTGGCCATTGGGACCTTCACCACTCGATGCCTACCCCCAAGACCTCCGCAAGTGGGTCCCTGCCTTTTATTTCTCATCGTATCAAACTGTAGCTTCCCTAGCAGGGTGTCATGCCACTGCATATCACTTGCTTTACATTATTCACTAATTTATCACTACCTAATTTCTCAAACAAAGGTTTTCCTGGTCTCATTTAATTTGAGCACCAGTATAGCATTTCTGCCTTGTTTTGCAGAAATTGCACTATACCAAAATTTTAACAGAATAACGACATAGTAATTATAATTTAATTACTAAAATTTTGGCAGAATAACAACTAAATAAATATATTTTAATTTTCTAAATTTGAGCAGAATAACAGCTTAGCAAATGCATTTTAATTTTCTAAAATTGAACAGAGTAACAGCTTAGCAAAGATAATTTCATAATTTAAATTTGAGCAGAGTAACAACTTAGTAATCATGATTTAATAATCTAAATTTGGGCAAAATAACAACTTAGTAAAAATTAAAGTTTAACATTAAACAATAATGACAATAATAAAACTTAAGCCTAAACAGGTTTAGGGGAAAACCCTTCCTACCAACATGCAAAGTGACAATAATTTAGAACCAACCCCACTCTCCCCATTACCTCTAAGATAATTGATGGAGAGGATGAAATTGTTGATGTAGAGCTCCTAGAAAGAGAACTTTACTAGTTGTTGGAAAACTAGTAAATTTTTAACATAAAAACAAAATAAAAGAATTTTTTTTTTTAGAGAGAGAAGCTCTCTAAGAATTTGGTAGTTTGAGAGAGAGAGAGGTGCTGAAAATGGTCCAAGACTATGGGTATTTATAGAGGGGAAGAAGGGGTAGGTGTCCTTTGGATGATGTAAGCGATGATGCAATAAAACTTATTTTTAATTTCTTTTTAATTAATTTTAGGGACACATACCCCAAATAGGTGGTGAATCACCTATTTTAGGGTTGGGGACGTGCTCCACTAGCTGTCCCAAGTGTCCATGTGTCAAATTTTATCTGTAGGTGAATTAACCGATATCGATAAAAACGCCTAAACTTGAAAAATTAGTTTTTAATATCAAAATAATGCATTTTAATGCAAAACTGAACAAATACATTATTTTCATCAAAATAAATTCTAATAATAAATTTTAATTTTAAATTATATGCATTTATTTTGTATTTTTAAGCTAGAAAATCATAGAAAATCCATTTTAATTCAATAAATACCAAAATTTTTATAAAAATTTTTAAATTAAATATTTTACCCATGAAAAAAACTAAATTATCATTTTCACCATTTTGGATGTTAAACCAATACTGGTTAACTTATCAGACACCTAAGGGCATTTTGGTCATTTTACACAGAAATTCCAGAAAATTCCCAGAAATTTTCCAAAATTATATTTTAATATATATGACATGATTTCAAGCTCAAATTGACATTCTAATGCCAATTGAATCTTTTTCTCATATCAGCCTTTAATATTGAGTAATAGGGACAAAATTGTCATTTTCTAATTTCTCTAGGCTCCGACTCGGAAAAATTATTAAAAATCACGATTAAATAGATCTTGAAATTCTAAGCAAAATGGTGGGAGTCAGAATTTCAAAATTCCTTTCCGATATTTCAGAATTGCATTGTCAAATATTAAAAAAACAGTGGAAGAATTGAAATAGGATTGTTATATTTTTCACTACTTTTCTTTCAAAATAAAGTTTTATAATGAGAGATACTTAATATAAAATTTTCAAAATATTTTGAGGTCAAAAAGTCTCTGGTTGGTTCCCACAGTCAATTAGGGGTATTTTTGTCATTTTAAAAAAGCTATCTCAATAAATTCTAGAAAAATTTCTAAAATTATTATTAATTGTTCTAAATACATTGATGACTTAAAAACAATTTTTAAACATACAGAATAATTTAATATATAAAAGTAAGGGTGTTACACCTCATGCTACATAACTTGATGCTAATGATCCCACACAATAAACTGCTACGTAAAAAAAACTAAGACTGACTAGCATATCCAGCAACTTAAGCACCAATCTCCACCCCTATCTGCTTATCCTCCCCCATCCACCCTCTAACAAACCATACCCAAGTCTGATGCAATACATCATAGACAACCTTTGACGCATAGTCCAAGGCCAATGCTGCAAGCTAGGCCTTCTTCTACATACTCAACCCATCATTTCCCCCTCCCTCCACCCATACAGTACCTTAAAAAATAACTAGCCAGTAAAGCGATGGATTTCTCGTGCCCTCCTAAACACTCCCAAAGTTATGATTTGAAACAAAAAAGGCCTCGCGACCACAAAACAAAAAATTCCCACCAAAAGACTCCTCAGCCCACCAACTAGATGCTGGGTACATTCCCCCCCAAACAACTTTTTTTATTAATAAGACAAGAAAAAATTTTTTGAAGAGAAAAATAAGAAGATTTATTGATAAAACATTACTCAAGCACAAGTCATGCCAGAGCATGGATAGAAACCACATACAAGCAGAGCACCTCTCACATTCCAACATTGCTACTATCTAAACAAAAGGCCTACCAAATGTAAAAACAGGATTAAATATGGCCTATCTCAATAAAATACATACTCCTAAACCCCAAGTTTACATAATTGCATATTTGCTACACCCCCACATATTGTATAGTATCAGTGACAACAAGAATTAACTGATGAAAGGAGGGGATTTCATAGTGTTCTACAATTTGTTATGTGTTCCAAACATCAGATAAACCCTAACATTTACAACTGGATAGTTTGACCCTAACATTTACAACTTTTGTAACATTAGAGCAGAGTTTATATCTAACATTTTCCCCATAAACAACTAATTCCTAATTTGATGTTAGACAAATTGCACTTCAACAAGAATATTAGATAGAAAATCAACATGTATAACAAGATAATCCCAATCCTATGCCTATATTGCTTTAATGAAAGAAGCTCATAATACCTACGCCCCAGATTGCGACTCCCTGTAGCTCTTTCTTTAATGGTACAAACTTTGCCCCTATAGCTAGTGCAGTGGGAGGACCAAAAAACCTCAAGTGGGTTTTGTACTTGTTCCTGTAGGACTTTGAGTGGGTGACTATGACCTTGTATTCACATTGTTGGTGGAGGAGGACAATTGTGTAGCAGTTAGCGTAGATAGAGAAGTTGATGACCTTGCTGAAGAGCAACGTGAAATGACTGCCCTGTAGAGGGGTAGCGAGGGCTTGTTGTCAAGGTTGCAGAGAACTATGGTGTAAAATAGTGGCATTGTAGGACTCAATGATAGGAACAGTGGGAGCTAGGGAGAGACAGAGTGGGAGCGAAAGAAGAAGAAACTGTGCTTAAAGAGAACGATGCGAGGAAGCGCCAAGGAATAGGGAAAATTTTGTCACATAATAAAGCACTTGATATGAAAAGTGCTCTATATGTAAAAGAAGTGTTCTATAAAATAGAGTGCTTATTAGGAAAAGAGCTCTATATTAAAAAAATATTGTAAAATAGATAACACTTGTTTAAATAAGCATTATCTTTATGTTCCGCATCTTATAATGGTGTGCTTATGTAAATAAGTGCTATATATATGGTGCTGTATATCCACAATTTTGGTGTAGTGATATCATTTTAAAAATTTTAAACTAATTAAAAGATTTGATAGCATTATGTAATATCTTGTTCCAAACATAACTACATGATATACAAATTATTGTTTTATTAAAGCATTCTTTAATTAATGTTGAAAAGATTAAATAAAAGTTATTTTCAAAGAAAAAACTGAATATGGGAGTGATACATATATAATTTGAGAATTGAAAAAAAAAATTTTATAATAGATAATAAATTGCTATTGATATCATTATTATTATATTAAATTATTTTATTTAATTTTATTAAATACCCAATTAATTACAATATAATGGATGAATTACCAATGATTTATTTTTAAATTTTATAACTAATTAATTTTTGTATAAGCATTATAATTAATTGGATCGTGATATTTTTGATATGAATCAAATTGATTTCTGGCATAGATTTGAATATATTGAGTATAAAAATATGAGTGTACATCGTCTACAATTTAATGTAATTAATAACATGTAAATGTAAAAATGTTATTTATATCTTATACTTTGAAGAAAAGTGATATATATCATTATACACTATCTAATTATACGTTAATATGAACTAGTTTTAAGTCGATGAAATTTTTTGTCTTATATAAGTTAAAATAAATTTAAAATTGATTGAAATTAA
Source organism: Spatholobus suberectus (assembly GCA_004329165.1). Classification (NCBI taxonomy): domain Eukaryota; kingdom Viridiplantae; phylum Streptophyta; class Magnoliopsida; order Fabales; family Fabaceae; genus Spatholobus; species Spatholobus suberectus. Next base: position 26,761,350 of record CM014737.1, on the reverse strand, counting down.
TAAAATTAATTTAAAAATATATTTTCACAACTTATTTGCTACTTTTTTGGGTAGAGATTACATATATTTTCCACAGGAAGCAGTTCTACTCAAGTCAAAAGATCACTATGGACATCAATTATTATAAAATAATTTAATTGTCATTTTTAATTTTTTTTTTTTTTACTTTATTCATGATATTTATAATTTGAGTGTAATGTTTTGACTGTAAATTAATATAATTTAGAATTTAATTTGATTTAAATTAAATATTATTTATTACTTAACCTTTATTAAATTGTTGTCATGAATTAAAATGATAAAAATTAATTAAAAAATTTAATATTTTTGGATGAAAAATAATTATTTTGATGATATAATAAGTGACTAAGGTTTAGTAAATAGAAAAATTCTTTAGATGTTTTTAAATTATAAATAGAGCTGTAAAATGGGCCAACCTGGCTTGGTGGAAATCGGGCTGGCCCAAATCCCTTACAGATTGTGTTTTTGTTGTCTGGATTGAAAATGTTTTTAAATGTTGAGATAAGAGAAAAGGTAACAGGAAACAAGTTATGTGTATACAATTTGAAGAAATTTAATTGTGATAAAACCCTAATTGAAAAAGTGAATTTGATCATTGTTAGGATTGTCCAAATGAAGTGAATTTGATGAAGAGTGGTAATCATGTATAAAATAATTGATAAATGTATTTTCAAATATGAATTCAAAGGGGCTTTAACAACAATTTTATTTTATTTTTTTACTTCCTATATGATATAAAATAATATTTTTATATAATCAGTTGACATTGTTTTGGCTTAACTAAAAAATAAAATATTTATTTTACTCAACTAAAAAATAATGGTCAATTTAAATAATTAAATATTTATATGAATATAAAGATTTAAAGAATTATTTCTTTAACTTTTATGAACAATATTTAGTTACAAGAGTCATTTTAAAAATATGTATAAAAAAATATAAATTATAATTTTACTAATTATTATAATGCACGCTTAATATAAAAAATCCCATGGCACAGGTATAAAGACTACTATATAATAAAGGATAGGTAGTACAAAATAGTAAAAAAAAGAAGAAAATAAATAGAATAAAATATAAAAAATGAAATATAAAAATTTGAAATTTCAATTTAATACTCTATTCATATTATATTCTATTATATTAATATATTCCTATAAATATATTCGAAATATTCTATAAATATATTCTATAATTCTAAATATATTATATAAGATTAATATTTCAATTTAAAATACTATGAATCTATTTATACGTCGTCTATTAATTAATATAAAAAATATAGAGTATATATATAATTAAATTATATAATTTATTATTAATTAGAATTTTCTTTTTTCTTACAAAAAACTATACATGCCTGTGAAGGCAATCGGTTTGTGGCATAAATATATATAACATTAAGATTATTTATTAATCAACTATGAACGACTCGTAATTACCTTGTATTACACCTGCATTAGTCACTAATAATAAATATTTAAAATGCTATAAGGATATTTAAAATATTAATAAAAATTTGATTAATATTTATGCTATAGAAATTATATATATATATATATATCTGTGTGTGTGTGTGTTAATATTATAATCTTTAAAAAATGTACAATAAATAAAAATAACACTAATAATGAATATAAATAATATTAATAAATATAAATTCAAAAGTAATAGTAAACTATTACTATAACCTTAAGACAAAGAAAATAAATGTTACAAATATTAATATAATAGTCTAAAAAGTAAAATAGTAGAAAAATAATATTATAAAACAGAAAATAAACATTATAAAAAATGACACACAATAATAAATTTTTATTCTAATAATAAAAATAATAAAATAATATTACAAAAATAAAAATTTAAAATATTACTTAAAATATAAGGATTTTTAAATTATTGAGAAAAATATAAAAATAAATTATTTATCAAAATACATCAAATTCATTGTATAATATGTGAAAATTAAAATTTCAGAAATTAAATTCAAATTAACGTTACTAAAATTAAAATAATCTTAAATATCAAATTATCCAAAATTAAAAAATAATTATCTCTCAAAAATAAAAAAATAATATTATAATAAATATTTAAAATATCATAAAGATATTTAAAATAATAATAAAAATATTGATTAATATTGATAATATATAAAATTATATATATGTACATTATAATCATCAAACAAATGTAAAGTAAATAAAAATAACACCAATAATGAATATGAACGATACTTATAAAAATAAAAAATAACAAATAATAGTAAACTAATACTATAATATTAAGAAAAATAAGAAAATGTTACTACAATAATAATAAAATAATAGTCCAAAATCTAAAAATAGTAGAAAAATAATATTATATAAAATAAAATAAACATAATAAAAAGTCACAAATAATGCTAAATTGTTATTTTAATAAGAAAAAATAAAATAATATTATAAAAATGAAAATTTTAAAAATATTACAAAAATAAGAGGTTGTTATACCCGTGCGTTGCACGAGTACCAAGTCTAGTGTTTATACATAGTAATAAATATGTTTTTTGGTATCTATGTTGTGTGTTCTTACTCATTTGCATGTGTTGATAAGATTGTAAGTACAATATAAATGTTAAGTTGTCAAAATACGTACTTATTTGCTTAATCCTGCACATTTTCGTAGAAATTGTCCCTACTTTCCATTTCCAATGATAACCATCAAACCTTATTCTAAGCTATGTCACAAAATCCCATCCTATTATTACATTATTTTTGGGTTTTGATTGAAGGTTACAGAAATTGTTACAATTTATTTTAATGTTTTAAAAATTACTTGGTATGTTAGAAAGTGTTGAATGAAATATAGTAGGTGACATATTAGAGGATCAAATCCAACATTTCATTACAATCTTAGGTAACAAAACCAATGCAATTGAGTTTCAATTTACTATTTTTTTAGTCAATTTTTTCTTGTACTTATATCACAATTTAACTAAGCAAGTGTAATACTCTAACATCTATTTCTTTTTGAGCTTATTAACAGTAAGAGTAACTTGGAAAGACTAAATAACCTACAAAGACTGAACTTTTGTATTTCTCTTTCATACTATACAAAATTTGTATTCTCTTTCTCAAGATGGTGTGCCCCCCTTCCCCCCCTTTTTCATATAAGAAAATTTGTATATTTAATAATGAGTGCAAATTATTTATAAAGTTAACTCAAAGAAATCGAATGTGAACTTACTTGAACTATTTGAAGCTCATGTTATCGTTTCAAATGTTTTCTCTTTTAGGTTTGTAATTTGTCTTTTTATATTATTGCATGTCTATAAGAAGTATCAAGATTAGAGGAAAGGATGAATATTTATATGTATAATATAGATATTACTGATATTAAGTCTTGAACAAATATGCATGATAAAGGAGTTTAACATGAGGGAAATACTATTAAAATGGATGTCATGGAAATATTAGAAAACAAAATTAAAGAAAAAATAGACAAAAGACATGAATAATCTTGTGGTTTTGAAATATCCCATGTTATTCATTTTTTTTTGTAAATAAATTTGTTAAATAAATTATTTCTTCTTTATATTAATTTAAACTATATAATACTAAAGCATTTACTACCAAAAAAAAAAATACTAAACTATTCACATTTTTATAATCATGTGTTGATTATTTAATTAAAAAATTTAACTAAATAAAAGCATTTTATAATATGAATTTTAATTTTTTTCTAAAATATTAGGTACCCCCACATCGAAGCTCATTTTTTTCTAACCAGCTCTATAACAAAGAGATGCACCTTCAAATCCAAAATCATCGTTGTTTTTATTTTGAATCACTGATACAAGATTCCAAAAACAATTAAGAAAATATGCCCATTTTTTAGTACCATTTATTATGCCTTTATCTAAAACACTGTTTCTTCTAATTGAGAAAATTTTATGCTTCATATGTACATGTTCTTACTCTGTTGCTCCTACTTATTTTCATGCCTGCAGCTATCCTTATTTCTAACCATAAAATTAACTTGGTAATTCTATCTATTATTAGGAGCTAGGAGTGTATCAGGAAGAAACCATCTCACGACACAATGGTGTGGTCAACTCCGGGTACATCTCATATGAATATGTATCACATGCTCCACATCGATTCTTCTTCAAATTCTAATAGTACTCATGTCTCTATATAGCCAAAAAGTCAAGAAACATGGTTGCTCAGAAGATGTGGGACCCACTAGGAGGCTAGGAGCTGCTAAGAAAGCACTTAAAGACCCTGCATCATTATCATTGGTAGCTAAGAAATAGTGACCAAATATCATGGCGAGTAAAAGAATATTTAAAATTTTAAAAACTTTATGGTTTGATACATGAGAAATGTAGTGGAAAAGTTTAAGAAAATGGTAGATCCACTAGTTATTTTCACTCTATTTTTTACTTGTTTTCATTCACCTATTTATTTCTCTCTTATTTTTTTATCTATTTTTCTTAAATCAAACACATTTATTTTTACTTTATTTTTTACCTATTTCCATTTACCTTTTCTATTTCCATCTACCCAATTTCTCATATATTTTTTTTCTTTCTAGCAAACACATCTTATAGCAATTGAAACTTCACTAGGAGCCTTTTAAGAAAGCACCTGAAGACTTTGCATTATAGCTAATGAAACTTCTCAGAAACATACATGACATGAACATGGGCTTAATCCCTTAATATATTTATTTTATTCAATTGAGTTTCTTTATTATTAAAAGGTACAATTATGTCCCATAATTTTAAAAAAAGTTCAATTAAGTCTCGTAATTTTAAAAACGCTCCAATGTTATCTTTTTCATCCAAAATAATGTCATTTTCCATCCAATTTTATACTAAATGACATGAAAAACGTAATGAAAAATGACATTATTTAGATGAAAAAAGATAATATTATAGTTTTTTTGAAAATCATGGGATCTGATTGAACATTTTGAAAATTATTAACCTAATGAGATCTTTTAAAAATAAAAGGATCCAATTAAATAAAATAAATTAATTAAAGGACTAAATTAGTAATTAAGGCTATGAACATGCTAAGAAAGAGCGTGAAGACACATTTAGATTTGGATCATTTGAAAAAACATGTTTGAAAAAGTGTTTTAATTGGTTCAATTGACCACACAAAGTCTCAAAATTTGAGAACGCTTTTTAAAGTCAAATAAAGGAAATTAGTGCTCTTTAAGCGGTTAGACAAGGTGCTTCTCAGCAACTGTGACTTTGCTGCATAATTGTGATACACATACTGCATAAATCTAATTTTTGGACTTATTAAATATATTTTCAAGGTAATAAGTGGCTACATGTGAATTGACATGTTTTGGTGCAAGTTGTCCTTCCAAAAGCAAGTTTGCAAGCTTTTTTAAGCATTTTAATTGGTTTGCTGCACAAATTCTGTTTTATACAAAATAAAAGACTTTCTTTTTGATAAAATACACTATTAGATAAAGTCTTTAAGGGAAGGAATTGGTCTCTCAAAGTGCAACATCACAGGCCTATGTTTTAGAATAAAAAAAGTGATAAAAGCCCATGTTTCCTTCATTAAATCTGTGATATTTGTGGCATTTGCATAAATCTGATTTATGATGAAAATTTCATGATAAAATTAATTCCTACATATTTTAGATGCATGAATAGACTTTGATGTGAAATTTGAAAAGGATCCAACATGTTTTGCACATTTTGAGAGGCTTACGCCAAATGTGAAGCCTATGTATAGGAAAATGTATGTTGGTTTGCAAAGATAAAGATTATGACATGTCTTTCAGGATGCTTGTATTTCATCAAGTTTTTAAATGTGCATTCAAGTCTAGACTTCAGATTTGAAAGGAGTTAAACAAGTCTTATAAACAAAAAATTCTGCATAATCTATTTTTACCATTGTCATATGTGTTTTAAACCGTTAAAATCTGCATTAAAATTGGTCTCAAGGTTGCTTAAATGTGTAGTATTTAATTTGGGGATGTTTAGCAATTTGAATGAATGCTAAATAAGCAAAGTAACACCTTAGAGGTGTTTATGTTGCCAAACTGAAGTATAAACCATTCTTTTGCTGTCATATCAGTTTGGAAATGTCTATTAGAATATGGGAGAGTAGGTTTTAGACTAGTTCATAGGAAATTCAAAAGTGACCCTTGTACACATGTGCCAAAATCACTAAAATTGTCAAACTTCAAGCGTGCATATCTTTCAAAGTAGAAAGAATTATGTGATGAATTTTTATTTTTTTTTGCCTATTTGTTATTCATGATAGAATGTACTTGCAGAATGAGAAAACAATTAGATAATCATATCCTAGATTGATCCCTTAAAGTCAAATCTTGAAGTTTAAAGGCTTTTCTAATGGCCTAAGTGCACAAACTCTGAACTACATCAGATTTTTATATGGGACCCCATTCTACACGTTTGCTTAACCATAAGATGTCCTAATACCATTTTTCAACTCAATCAAAAGATTATAAGACAAACTGGTCCCCAAAGTGTCTTTTGTAGGTTCAAAGGAAGCTTATGGAGAGCATAGTGCTGGAACCTATCTTAAACCTTGAATCTAAACATGATTCGTTGCATAAATCTGAAGTATGTAAAATTAAGCTTAAACACAATGCTTCAAAGTACAAATGTCTAGATATGAAATTAGTGCAAATATTCAAAAAGCATGGAAGTTAAGACAAGCCATAGGGAACCATATTTTGATGCTCAAAAAATGAAAAGAGAAAAGATGCCTCTTCTTAGAAAACTTAGGGGGAGTAATCTTAGATGACATATCCCTTACTCCTTCATGTTATTGCTAGTTTTGCAAGTCTAAAAGAGAGAACCCCTCTATTTCCAGCAAGCCTTGAGAAAACAATAATTCAAGTGAGAAAACTGCGAAAATCCTAAGTTGGGGTTCTAGAATAAGAATTTGTGTGATTCTAAAGCATGAATGATTCTGTGCAACTAGAATCTCATGACTTGAGATAACCCATTTAGAGAATGAATGCTTAGAGCATTAAAAGAACCTTAAAAATGGAAGAAAATTTGGGTTCATAGAAAGCAAACCTTCTATGCAAATTTGCCCAAACCCCTATAGTGAGTAATCCTTATTCCTTTTTTAAGGAATATCCTAAATTGAAAACATTCTTACTTCTCCCAAGGATGACAAAGGGAGAGAAAGATTAGAGAGTCAATAATTCACAAAGAGGAGAATAATATAAGGAAGAATCTTATCTTCTCCACCCTCATTTTGATTGATGACAAAGAAGGAGAAAGATTAGAAAGAATAGAGAAACATTTCTTGATACCATTTGTGCCAAATTGTTATATCCATTCAATATGTTGAAAGTAATGAGAATCTAATCTACTATTTGATTGAACAAGCTGTCTTCACTTTCTGAATGCATGACTTTTTTATGCTTATGAAAACCTTTGAACATTGAAATTAAAGCATAAATTGAGGGGGGATTGTTTATAATATGTCTTATGTTGAGAATCCCCTCAGAAGACTTAGAATTTGTTCAATGGTTTGTCATCATAAAAAAAAGGGAGATTGTTGAGTCCAAACCCTTTGTGTTGTAAGTATGACAAACCTTCTGAATACAAATCATAAGCCTTCTAAGTAAAAGTCTACTGATGAGTTTGCTTGAGTGTATTCAGAAAGGCAGGTTCAGTGAAGAACATCCTTTGATGTGAACTCAAGATTAATGTGAGCTAACTCAGAAAAGTTTTCATATTTAAAGCATGAAAGCTCTGAAAAGGATCCAGATATCCAAAGGCAGTATACTGAGATGAACTCATCAAGCTCAATGAATAAAGAAGATGATTTAGCCATATGAAGGAATTGCTGCTCAAGAACAAGAAGAACATTGTTCTTAATTGAACAATTGTGATTAAATATGAAGAAGCAACATATGCAGAACTGTAGCATCAAAATGGAACTTCATCATATATGCAGAACATTGTTCTTGCTGCAACATAAGAGTACTTTGTGGGTCATATCTTGGGCTGTAAAAATGCATTTGAAATGATCTCGGTGGCTATGAAAGATTAAAGAGATCTCTATATTTCTCATGAAGAAGTCGTGAGCTAATACGGACGAATTTGAGCTTGAAAATGAAGATGTTGTTCTGCACTGCAACATTGACATAGTACGGTAATTTAAGCATAACTTGAGCTCTGGAAGTGCAATTAAGGTATTCTTGGTGTCTATAGAAATCTTAAAGAAAGCTCTACAACTTTGATGAATAAGTCATGAGCTAATATTGCTTGGATCATGTACTAAATTGGATATGAAATTGTAGACACTGTTTTGTCTTGACAGCTTGATACAACTGTAGAATTTTGAAGATATCTTGAGTTGTAAAGGTCTAAATGATATGAGACTGGTGCCTAGATTTCAAGGATAGAATTGTCTACAAGTTTTATATAGACATTAAAAGCTAATCTTGTGGAATACAAGTCAGTCAAAGCTTATCATCAAATTATTCCTATGAGAAGAATCTGCAAGTGCTTTTCATCTATATTAGAAAACCCCCTTTCAGAGTAGATTGTAAAATAAAAATGACTACATCAAGAAGCTTCATGAAAATGTTACTGAAAGGAGTTCATCAAAATACTTGATCAGAAAGGTTGTTTAGAAAGACAGCTGTAAAGTTAAAAGGAGAGTTGCAGCTCTGTCATAAAGTTGTTCTAGTTGTACCCTCTATATTCCAATTGCTATATTGACTTTAAGGGTCTATATGAGAAAAGAAATAGCTACAAAATGTGAGAGAAAGAGAGCCCACACAGTGAAGATACATGATTCAACTCCTCTCCCCACTTTGGGACCTTTCTAAAAGTTAGAAAGGTTACAGAAAGAGTGTACACAGCTTAGAGCTTCAAGGAAATCCACTCAATGTGTGTTGTTAAGCTATAAAATCATCACAAACACTACCTTCTATGCTTGTACATTGTATTTATTCCAAACGCAATAGGTTGGGTTAGGCTTAGTTGAGAGGAAAGTGTTGTGTCAAGCCTATGGAGGCTTGAAAGCTTGGAATAGATGCTCAAGATGCAGCTTGTAGAGATTGGGAGAAAAGAATACTTGTGTAGACTGCAGAGGCTGGAGTAAAGAATACTGAGATGCTGTATAGCCTGTAGAGGCAGATAATACTGGTTGTTTACATCTCCAAGAACAGGTGGTGTTCTGTGATAGAGAAGAACCTGAAGAGGTTTCAAATACTTATTTTGTCTCTCCCAAGACCAAGTGTGTGGTGTCATGGTTAAGATGTTATATTGGTGAGCTATATCTCTCCAAGAACGGTGGTGTTTTGTGGTAGAGAAGAACCTGCAGAGGTTGAGAATACTGAATTATTGTTGTAGCCTGAAAAGGCATTATAATACTTATATGTTGATTGTGAGATAGTGGAGAAATCCCACCTTGTGTGTGAGGACTAGATATCACCCAAGGATGGTTTGGGTGAACTAGGATAAATATCTTATGTAGTATCTTCTCTCCCTCCCTATTTAAATTTCTGCTATTAATTGTCATGCATATCATTATTGCATTTGAGCATTCTGAACATTAGAATGCAGATTTGTAAAAGCCTTAAACAAGCTTAACTTGATTTTAAACTTCCATATTTGAACTACCTAAACTCTATAATTATCAAATCTATTTTAAATTAGTTCAAATGTTTTATACAAGAAGAAAAGAAGCTTTAGAAAACATAAGATTTGATTTAAGAATCAAGCTTATTAAGAAGCATTCTGAATAATAATTTTCTAAGTGCACCATTCTACATAATACCTTTTTGAGTGTTGAATCTTCTTAACATGAAAAATGTTCTTCTGCATATATAACAGTATTCTGAGTTGTACTTATTGAATCTTCTGAACATAAGCATACTAATCATGAACATTAGGTTCTTCAAATCATATTAAATCATCCTATAATAATTGCAATGACTAACCACTTAGAAAGATAAACCTTCTAAGTGCTTAAACCTTTATGTCAAGACCTTTTGAGCACCAAGGTAGCCTTGAGTAAAAGCTCAGAAAGGTCAAAGTTTTAGGAAAAGTTTTTCAAAGTCACAATTTAACCCCTCCCCCCCCCCCCCCCCCCCCCTCCTTTCTTGTGATGTTTTGATCCACTTTAATCAGGCTATTCCTCCCAAGAACCAGAGTGGTTCTTTAGTAGAGAAAACTTGAGAAAGGTTGACAATATTCTATTTGTAAGCTCGTTGCTGGTTGGTTAGTGAAAAAATCCCACAGAGTTATGGGGAGTAGATGTAGCACATTGGTAAAGGGTGAACCAGGATAAAACACCTATGTGCTTTCTCTCTTTTTCTCCTTCTCTCTAACTCATACTAGATTCATTTCATTTATTTTTAAAGATAAAGCTATTGTTTTCAAATCGAGTTTATTCAGAAAGGTTCTGAATCTAAGAACTTCTATAATCTAATCTTTTTAATCAATGTCATTTTTAAATTAACTTAAGATTCTTTGTTAAAGAATAATATTCTAATCTTGATACAAAAGATCATAAACAATTTTCATTTAATAGATCATTTATATTTAATCAAGAAAAGTATATAAAGTTTATTACAAAATTTTTAAAACCACAATTTAACCCCTCTTCTTTTGGTATTCTTAATCACTTCATTACCTTGGCTGAAAAAATTTTGGTGAAAGCAATGTAGAATCATTGGAAAAGCTTCTTGAAGGTCCTCGAAAATTACAGAGAACACGTCGAAAGTTATAGAGAGGAGAAACTGTCAAAAATGGAAGGGTAAAAGTGGTGAACAGTCCTGCGCTTAGGGTATTTATTCCCTCGCTAATGTCACCAGATAAAATTTGAATTTCAAAATGATTGCAACTGTTTCTAGCCGCAAGCAACCATCAAAAATTGTAGGAGGAAGTTAGAGAGTTGCCACTCACCACATGACATGTGAGTCAAGATATCGTACCCAATGGACTAATTAGTGATTACTGATTCTAAGAGATTCCTATGTTGTCTAAGAAAAATAATATAATGAGAAGTTGAGTTCAAAATAATAGGGAGTAAACTCAGACTATTGCAAACAGAGCAAACACAACATGGAGAATTCAATAATACGAAGGCTTACGGTTACAATTTACCTATATCTTCAATTCCCCTAATTCTAATTCTATAAGAACCATAATTAATTTTCAATCGTTGATTCTCCCTCTTTGGATGTCATTAACAATTGTTGGTCATGAATTGAAAATAGTTCTTCAGAAATAATCCCTATTTGATCAAGTAAGATGCTTAAATTGGAAAAAAGCATAAAGCACAAATAGGACAGTCAGCAATAATAATTGACTTAATTAGAAGTTCAAGATTAATTAAAGATTGACCATGCATTCACCCTAAGCCCAATTAATTACAAAACTCCATTTTAAGGCCCAGTATCTTTTTCCCAAAATATCATCTTATTAAAACAGAGCAAACTGGTTTGTTGTTATTTAAGGATGCCTTAATTCACATTTGTCATCCTCATCCCACGATTTTATGGGGGAAACTCATTTGGAATAACTTCATTCCTCCCTCTCGATCTTTTATTCTTTGGCATCTTTTTCATAATAGAATGCCTTCTGATGAAAATTTGAGATTGCGGGGCTACACTACAATATCTCAATGTAATCTTTGTTTCTAGGCTAAAGAAACTTCAGCACACCTGTTCCTTAACTGCTACTTTGCACTAGATATTTGGAATTGGTTTATCTTAACCATAAAGCAAAATATAGACCAGTCCTCGCTATCTTCCATTTTTGCAGTCTGTGATCCCATAACTTAGGGATATGATACTTGTGGGTATTGTTAATATAATATGGGTCATTTGGCATTGCAAAAATAAGTGCAAATTTAAGGTTGTATTCCTCTTAGGTCTGCCATTAGTATAGTTATTGCTTTTATCTCCCTTATTGGAAACCTTTCTAAAGGACACATGGCTGCCTCTATCAACGACTTCTCCATTCTAAAATCTTTTACAATTTTTGGGCATCCTTAAAATGCACCCACTATCAAACAAGTTGACTGGTACCCTCCTACATGTAGCTAGCTTAAATGCAATATTGACGAAGCTACTAATGATGCCCCTGGACATGCTGTTAGCAGTGGCATTTTTAAAGACAATAGCGCAATAGTAGTGGGTTGCTTCTCCTCCTACATTGGTGTTGCCTTTTCTCTTCATGCTGAGCTTGTTATTGCCATGATCGCCATTGAAGAAGCTTATCATCGTGGATGGTGAAAACTTTGGCTTGAATATGATTCTATGCTACTAGTTTTTGCTTTCTCTGCTCTAGAGACGGTGCCTTGGTCATTTAGGAACAGATGGTAAAATTGCCTCATATTGACCAAGCGTATGCAGTTTCAGGTATCTCATATTCATAGGGTGGGTAACACCTGTGTAGATAAGTTAGCTTCTTTTGGGGTTTCCTCTAAGTGCTACTCTTGGTGGGGACACAATTTCTACTTTTATTAATAAATATTTTTTTCATAATAGGCTTGGACTTCCTAGTTACAGGTTTAGATGGGCCTTGTTTCCTTTTTCCTCTCATGGGTTTGGTATATGTCTCCCCACGATTTGCTTTGTATTCTTTTCTTTATTTTTAATATACTCTTGGTGTGCTGCAAATGATAGATATAATTTGTAGTGCTAACATACTGTTCTATTGTGATGCTTTTGCACACCATTGCTTTATTAAAAAAAAAGAGTAAAACAAATAATAATAATAATAATACACAAATAGAAAGAAAACATTGGGGTGCTACAATCATTGTCAAAATAAGTTTTTAGAACTATTTATTTTTTTAAAATTCAATTTGAGATCAACTATGTTATGTTGCAAGATAATGGTTGAATAGATCATCATAGAGTGAGATGTGAAATTGCTTGATTATAAAATTTTAATCAACAATTTTGTAATTCAAAAAATTATAAATAAAATTAAAAATGATGACTTATATTGAAATAAGTCAAATATAAAATTTATTTTTCCCAAGGCTATATGAAAAAGTGAATCTTCCTTGACACCATCCTTGGCAAGCATCAACTAGACACTAGGAAGGAGCCCCTCAACTGCTGGCTTCCTGGTTAAACTAGGCTATCTACTGCCAGAGATGTTTGTCTACACCCTACCAAATCATCTTCAAGTCAGTTTCGATCTTTGGTCTTGCCTTGCCTATGGCAAAGGAGATGGAAAACATCTCCCTAAAGTCCCCCCCAAGCATCAATAGAACGAGGAAGGAGATACTAAAACCACTTCAATGTAGTTTGCTTTAAGGACAGCGAGAATGCCCTACACATAAAAGGCCGAGGTGGCTCCCTTGTAGGCAAGCAACAACTCGAAGGCAATTAGATGATCGTTTAGATCAGTAGTCTCGTCATAAAGGTCCATGGCAGGAAGCAACTGTTGGTGTTTAGGGACCAGGAAACTTATCACCCAGTTAGAAAATGACAAGTCCAACAGGATTACCTCGTCGTCGTGATGTTCCACGACGGTATCAACCCTAGGAGTGGGGGACGAAGACCAGCGTGACAGTAGTGAAGCAATGACATCTCAGGTTGTGAGGAGTGTGGCAAGGACAGTTCAGTTGCGAGATAGACGCTTCAGAATAAGAGTGGCAGCTAGGACTCCCAAGGCGAGCGCTGCGATGGTATTCGTGATCGTGTTTCACCTTTAGCTTCGTGATAAGGTGTTGTTGCTCAACCAACACAACCTTTAGCTATTGGAGGAGTAGGACGAATTCTAAGGCAAAAGCAGCAGTGGTGTCCGATACCAGAACGGGAAGCAGAGAAATCGACTAAGGATGCAAGTGAGGCACCACCTGGATAAACAATGTGACAGAGGACAGTTCACCATCCCGAGGTGCGTTCGACAGAGCAGGTTGCAGCGACAAAATCACTGAAAAAAACTACGCCGCCAATTTTTGCGATTTCTAGTTTCAACCATTCTAAACGAAGAAGATCAAAGAGATAGAAAAATCACGAAAACAATCAACGAGAGAAAAGACTAGAGAAGTCATTTCCCACTAACAGCGCCAATGTTTGGTGGCGAAACTATAGGAGAATCTGATGATGAAGTTTGAGCAGTAGCGTGGTTGTGTCGACGGCAGAGGAGGAACTTCGGTGGTGGCAACCTATAAGGACTCCAAAGCTCAAGTTCGTAAGAAGGAGAAAAAGTGGAGAACGAGGGTAAGATGCACATTTGAACACTGATCATGCCTTAAATAGTTGGTATCTAACAAGAAAAACAATTAGGCAGTTATAGGCGCATATGGTTGACATGGCTGACTGTTGTGCTCATGCGAATCACATTGCTAACCTAGGATACGTATGGCATTATTGGCCTTATATGTCGAACTAGGGTTGATTTGTACCTTTGGTGTGGGCATAGCCTTTTGGATGGTGCGTGCTTGTACCGATATACATATGTCTAGTCTTGGCCATGTCGTTATATGGCCCAGAATAGAATGAGATGTCAATAAAATGTTGTACAATGTCTCCTAATCAAATTAAGACACAACTGCACAACTAATTGGATTTCAAATCCTATCAAATAAACAGCTGATTCATCACATAAGCTACCAATTAAGTAGAACAAGAGCTAAAAGAAAAGCCTGATGTGATCTTTCAATATGCAGTGAGATTATAATAAATAATTTGTAGAGATATAATACAAATCCATTCATATGTCTTCACCTAACAACTTATGCTCTTGCAATATTTGGTTCATTCAAATGATCATTCAAATTGGTAGTCCTGTGATACAAGTCCGTGGTGGGAAGCGACTGTAGGAGCTTAAGGACATGGAAACTTAACATCTGGTTAGAAAACAGCAAGTTGAATTGGATTACCTCTTTGTTGTGATGTTCCACGACAATATCAACCCTTAGAGTGTGGGACAGAGACGGACACGGCAACAGTGGAGCAACGACATCTCAGGTTGTGGTTGGAGCCCGAGGAGTGTGGTGAGGATAGTCCAACTGCGAGATAGACACTTTAGATTAGGACTGGTGACTAGGACCTCCATGGCGATTGCTATGATGGCGTTCACGATCGAGTACCGACTTCAGCTCTATGATAAGGCGGTGTTGCTCGTCCAACACAACCTAAGCTGTTAGAGGAGGAGCATGGCGAATTGTGACAGAAGCTGCGGCGGCATCTAGTGTTAGAACGAAAAGTAAAGAAATCGTCTGCGGATGCGAGTGAGGTGCCACCTGATAGATGGTGTAAAAGAGGCTAGTTCCCCACAGCAAGGTGCATTTAGCACTATAGGTTGCAGAGCAGAATCGCAAAAGAAAATTATGCTGCCAAGGTTTTCCTATTTTTTGTTTTCACCATTTTGAACAGAGAAGATTGAGGAAATCGAAAAATTGTGAAAATGATCAAGGAGAGAAAAGACTAGAGTAGTTGTTCCCCATAGACGACACCAATGTTTGGTGGCGAAACCACAGCAGAAATTTGACGATGAAGTTTGAGCAGTAGCATGGTAGTGTTGAATGTGAAGGAGGAACTCTAGTGGTGGTCACAAGACTCCAATGCTCAAGTCCATAAAAGGGAGAAAAAGTGCAAAATGAGGGTAAGGTGCATACCTGGACGCATATCGTGCCTTAAATAGTTTGGCACTTGACGAGAAAAACAATTAGGCAGTTATAGGCACACACAGCTGACTACGGTCACACGAATCATGTTGTTAACCTGAGATACGTGTGGCGGTGTTTGTCTTATATGTTGAACTAGGTTGACTTGTAGCTTGGCGCGGGCGTAGTCTTTTGGATGGTGTAGGCTTGTACCGATATACATATGTCGGTTTGGGCAATGTCAGTATATGGCCCAAAAAAGGATGAGATATCATCAAAATGTTGTACTTTGACACCTAATCTAATTAAAACACAATTGCACAAATAATTGGATTTCAATTCCTAATAGACCAACAACTAATTCATCACATAGGTTACCAATCAAGAAAAACAAGATCTCAAAGAAAAGCCTAAAGTGATCATTCAATAAGTAGTTAGATTATCAATAAATAATTTGTTAGAGATATAATATGAAACTATTCATATGTCATCACCTAACAACTTAAGCTCTTGCAATAGTTGGTTCATTCAAATGATCATTCGAATCAGTAGTCGTGATACAGGTCCATGGTAAGAAGCGACTGCAAAAGCTTAGGGACATGGAAACTTAACACCTAGTTAGAAAACAACAAATTGAATGGGATTACCTCTTCATTGCGATGTTCCACGACGGTATCAACCCTCAGAATGGGGGATGGAGACTGGTGTAACAAAGGCGGAGTAATGACATCTTGGGTTGTAGTTGGAGCTAGTGGATTGTGGCGAGGATAGTCCAACTGCGAGACAGTCGCTCCAAACTGGGAGTGGCGGCTATGACTCCCATTGCAAGCGCTATGATGGCGTTTGCAATCGAGTTCAGCCTTTAGCTCTATGATAAGGCAATGTTGCATGTCCAACACAAGTTTTTGCTGTTGGAGGAGGAGCATGACGAACTCTACGACAGAAGTTGCAGTGGTATTTAGTGCCAAAATGGGAAGTAGAAAAATTGACTGAGGATGCAAGTGAGGCGCCAATAGGATAGACGAAGTAAAGGAGGCCAGTTTGCCAACACGGGGTGCATTTAGCGACATAGGTTGCGACGGCAAAATCATAGAAGAAATTTGTGCCACCAAGGTTTTGTGATTTCTGGTTTTCACTATTTTGAACAGAAAAGATTAAGGAGATCGAAAAATTGTGAAAACAATCAAGGAAAGAAAAGACTAGAGAAGTTATTCCGCACAGACGACACCAATTTTTGATGGCAAAACTACAGGAGAAATCTAATGACAAAGTTTGAGTAGTAGCAAGGCGGTGTTGATAACAGGAAGGAACTCTGGTGGTGGTTATAGGACTCCAACACTCAAGTCCGTAAAAGGGAGAAAGAGTGCAAAATAAGAGTTAGATGCATACCTGGGCACTAATCATGCCTTAAATAGTTTGGTACCTGACAAGAAAAACAGTTAGGCAGTTATGGGTGCACGTGGCTGACTGTGGTCACGCGAATCGTGTTGCTAACCTTGGATACGTGTAACACCCCAAATTTCAGGTATTAGAAATAAATCATAAGATAGCTCTTAGTAGGACACTTCTCATGTGTTATTGGATAAAAGATGCCTTAAGAACTATTATTATTATTATTAATTATGTACTATGGTGTTGTTATTATATTATTGTTATTATTATTATTGTTGTTGTTATTATTACCCTAGTGATAGAAATTAATAAGAATGTTATAATAAAACTCAAAAAAGAATCTAAAGCCCAATAGGGGACTAAAGCCCATTAAGCCACATAACCACTCACATGTTATAAGAAGGGAATAGAGAAAAGGAGAATTAGGTTTAGCTGGCACAAAATAGAAGAAAGAAGGTAGAAAGAATGAGGAGAAAAGGAAGAAGAGGAAGAGAAAGAGGAAGAATAAAAACCAGAGAACTCAAATCCTAGAACTCAGCTCTACATGTCCCAAAAGGTGAGTGTTCTCTCCCATGTCCTTCTTTGCCCTTTATGTTATGTCTCGTTTATCTATTTACCTTTCCCCCTCTTTATGCCTAAGTTAGGGTTTTGAGGAGATTATGAGTGAGTGAAGAGTTTATAGATTAGATTAACCAATTATCAAGGTAGAAGAAGTGAGTGAGAATTTAATTATTTGTTTTGGAGTATTTAGAAACTAAGGACAATAGCAAAAAGAAATCAAAATTCATATCTTGGATCTATTCGGCAGGGTTAGATAGCCGCTGGTGACTTTTTTTCGAAAACTAGACTTCACACTAGTGCCGGGCGAGTTGGATCTTAGCGTGACCGCCGAGTGTGCATGACCTTGGCTATTCCATTTTGGTGCCTGTGAACCCATTTTTGTAGTTTTTAACTCATTGTTGTTGTTTTCCTTTTGCTTTGTTGAGTTTATATTGTGTGATTGTTATTTACTTTGAGAAAACTGAGTATGATATGAAATTGTACCAATGTTTAATGATAAAAGTGTATGAAAAGTTGTAAGCATTGTATGTGACCATGTATCATAACATTTGAGTTATGTGATGAGAAAAGTATGTAGAAATCTGGCTGGTGGAGGCCATGATGGGTTGTCTAACCCTAGCCTTGGGGGTTATCTGGTTAGGAAAACTCTAATGGTCTATGCTGATCCCATGGAGTCGGGATGTACCGGTAAAACTGGGTAACCTTGACTAGTCACCAGGGATATCATACTAGTTGAGGGTACGAAAGCCGAAGGCATCGGTACCAATAGCGCTTCTTATGGCTATACATTTACTCCTAGTCTACTTTTCAACAAGTTTAAGTTGGTACCACATGTGCATAAGTAAAGATTTAGGAACATAGCATGCATATGCATTCTGTTGTAGTGTGATATGTTAAAGCGTGCTACGTTGTAACTATGTTAAGTCTATGTGACCTTGTTCATGAGCGATTGATGTAATGTGTACATATGTGAAAATGTAATTAGGTTTTGTGATGAAGTGTTAAAGTTATGAATATGTGATCATATTATACACGTGTGTTGTTCCTGTTTGATAAAACAAAACGAGGTGTATGTCTAGTTACTAAGCAAAGAATGTGAAATAAATGTATGCTTATAATTAGGATTGTCTTTGCTACCTTAAGGGTATGTGAGGGGTAGACCCTAAGATAGTGTTATAAGGGTTATAGTTAGATAATAATAGTTATGACAGAGATAGAGAAATGGTGAATTCCCACACGACAAAATAGAAAGATATAAAACAATTAAGAGAGAACAAAATGAAAGTATTAAGGTAAGTGTTAAGAGAGTGTCAAGAGTATTTTAGAATGTCTGTAGCCTTAGACTTGACCCCTAGAGACAACTTTGAATATCAAAAGAAAGAAGAGTAAAATCTAAACACGAAAGGTTAAATACTAGAGAGGGTTTTGGGTAAAAAATATAAGTAATGAGGATGAGTTCTTAGGTTGAGAATGAGATAGTAAGCTTGTATAATAGTTGTGAGAATGAGAGAGGAGTTAACAGGAAGTATTGACTGTTGAAAGGTGTAGACTCAACAATAGGTATGGAGAATTATGAGAGACCTAGTGAGGCTAAAGCCATAAGAGATAAGTGATGAAGCTTGTCCGAGTAGAAGAGTCTGACCTAGCCGTAGAACCTTTAGAGCACTCACTGAGACATTATGTCTCACTCCCTTAAGTTTCCCCTTTTTTAGGATACAGGTGAAGACATGTGCATATGGAGCTTGGAGTCAAGTGCAAAAAGACATAGTCTAGTTTACATTTTTTCATTGTATTCCTTTTTATGTTTTGTATGATACCTTCGGGTGATAAATGAGGTGTATTAGGCATGTATGGTATTTTATTGTATTATTCTTATATAAATATAATTATATTTATGAGTAGCATCTGCATGTTGTTTCTATATTTTTAAGTGTTCTTTTTTGTTCTTAGAAATCTAGACTTAGTTACGGTAATACCCATTAGGGTGTTACAATACGTATGGCGATGTCGGCATTATATGTCGAACTAGGATTAACTTGTACCTTGGTGTGGGCAGAGTCTTTTGGATGGTGCGGGCTTATATCGACATACATATGTCGGTCTGGGCCATGCCTATGTCTGGCCCAAAAAAGGATGAGATGTCATTAAAATGTTGTACTCTAACACCTAATCAAATTAAAACAATTGCACAAATAATTGGATTTCAATTCTTGATAGACCAACAACTAATTCATCACATAGGCTAATCAGGAGAAACAAGATCTCAAAGAAAAGACTGAAGTGATCATTCAATAAGCAGTGAAATTATCAATAAATAATTTGTTAGAGATATAATATGAAACCATTCATATGTCTTCACCTAACAACTTAAGCTTTTGTAATAGTTGGTTCATTCAGATGATTATTCGGATCAATAATCCTGTCATACAGGTCCATGGTGGGAAGCTATTGCAAGTGCTTAAGGACTTGGAGACTTATCACCCGATCAGAAACGGCAAGTTCAATGGGATTACCTCTATGTATTGATGTTCTATAACGGTATCAACCCTTGGAGTGAAGGGCGGAGGTTGGAATGGCAATAGCAGAGTAACGACATCTTTGGGTTGTTGTTGAAGCCCAAGGAGTGTGGCGACGACAGTCTAGCTATGAAAGGGACGCTTCAGACTAGAAATGGTGGCTATGACTCCTCTGGCGAGCATTACGATGGCATTCACGATCGTATTCTGCCTTCAGCTCCGTGATAAGGCGTTGTTACACGTGCAACACAGCCGTTTGTTGTTAGAGGAGGAGTATGAGGAACTCTGCGGCAAAAGCCATGGCGGCATCCGGTGCCAGAACAGGATGTAGAGAAATCGACTGAAGATGCGAGTAAGGTGCCACCTAGATAAATAATGTGACAGAGGCTAGTTTGCCATAGCGAGGTACGTTCGACAGTGCAAGTTGCAACGACAGAATCGCTGAAGAAAATTACACCGTCAAGGTTTTGCGATTTCTAGTTTTAACCATTCTGAACGAAAAAGATCAAAGAGATCGAAAGATTGCGAAAATGATCAAGGAGAGAAAAGACTAGAGAAGTCATTTCCCACTAATAGTGCTAATGTTCGATGGTGAAACCGCAAGAGACATCTAACGACGAAGTTTAAGCAGTAGCACAACGATGTCGACGACGAAGGAGGAACTCCAATGGTGGCCACCTACAAGGACTCCAATGATCAAATCTATATGAGGGAGAGAAAGTGAAGAATGAGGGGAAGATGCACACCTAAGCGCTGATCATGCCTTAAATAGTCTGGTATCTGGCGTGAAAAATAGTTAAGTAGTTATGCGCGCATGTGGCTGGAATAGCAAACCGTTGTCGCCATGCCAATCGTATTACTAACCTAAGATACGTATAGTAGTATTGGCCTTATATATCGAACTAGGGTTCACTTGTACCTTTGGCGTGGCGTAGTCTTTTTGATGGTGTGTGCTTGTACCGATATACATATGTCTAATCTTGACCATGCAGACATATGGCCTAGAACAGAATGAGATGTCAATAAAATGTTGTACTATGATTCCTAATCAAATTGAGACAAAACCGCATAACTAATTGGATTTCAAATCTTGATAGACGAACAACTAATTCATCACATAGCCTACAAATCAGGAGAAATAAGATCTAAACGAAAAGCCTGATATGATCTTTTAATAAGTAGTGAGATTACAATAAATAATTTGTTAGAGATATAATATGAAAACCATTCATGTCTTCACCTAACAAGCAATAGTTGGTTTATTCAAATGATAATTGAAACTTAACACCCGTTCAGAAAATGACAAGTTGAACGGGATTACCTCTTTGTCGTGATGTTCCACAACGATATCAACCCTCAGAGTGGGGGATGGAGACAGACACGGCAGTAGCGAAGCAATAGCATCACGGGTTGCGGTTGGAGCCCAAGGAGTGTGGCGAAGACAGTCCAACTGGGAGACAGACGCTTGAAACTAGGAGTGACAGTTAAGACTCCCATGGCAAGAGCTACGATGGCGTTCGCAATCAAGTTCTGCCTTTAGCTCCGTGATAAGGCATTATTGCTCGTCCAACACAGGCTTTTGCTGTTGGAGGAGAGGCATAACGAACTCTATAGCAAAAATCGCTAAGGCGTCCGGTGCCATAATGGAAAGTAGAGAAATCGATTGAAGATGCGAATGAGGCGCCACCTGGATAGATAGTGTAAAGGGGGCTAGTTCACCATCACAAGATGCGTTTGGCGACATAGGTTGCGGTAGCAGAAATGCAGAACAAAATTGTGCCGCCAAGGTTTTGCGATTTTGGATTTTCACCATTTTGAAAGGAGAAGATCGAGATCAAAAAATTGTGATAACAAACAAGGACAGAAAAGACTAAAGATGTCGTTCCCCACAAATGACGCCAATGTTTGGTAGTGATACTGCAAGAGAAATCTGACAACGAAATTTGAGCAGTAGCACGGCGGTGTCGATGGTGGAGGAGGAACTTCGGTCGTGACCACCTATAAGGACTTCAACACTCAAGTCCGTAAGAAGGAGAAAGAGTGGAGAATGAGGGTAAGATGCATACCTAGGTGCTGATTATGCCTTAAATAGTTTGATATCTAGTGAGAAAAATAGTTAAGCAATTATGGTAGCACGTGGCCAACTGTGGTCATATGAATTGCGTTGCTAACCGATGATACATATGGCATTGTTGGCTTTATATGTCGAATTAGGGTTGACTTGTACCTTTGGCGTGGGCGTAGTCTTTTGGATGGTGTATGCTTGTACCAATATACATATGTCTAGTCTTGGCCATGCCAGTATATGGCCCAAAACAGACTGAGATATGAATAAAATGTTGTATTATGACTCCTAATCAAATTAAGACACAACTACAAAAATAATTGGATTTCAAATCCTGATAGACCAACAACTGATTCATCATATAGCCTACCAATCAGGAGAAACAAAATCTAAAAGAAAAGCCTAATGTGATCTTTCAATATGGAGTGAGATTACAATAAATAATTTGTTAAAGATATAATAGGAAACCATTCATATGTCTTCACCTAACAACTTAAGCTCTTGCAATAGTTGGTTCATTCAAATGATCATTTGGATCTGTAGTTTTGTGATATAGGTCCATGGCGGGAAGCGACTGTAGGAGCTTAGGGACATTGAAACTTAACACCTGGTCAGAAAATGGCACGTTGAATGGGATTACCTCTTCATCGTGATGTTCCATGATAGTATTAACACTTGAAGTAAAGGTCATAGACTGGCGTGGTAGCGGCGGAGCAACAATATCTTGGGTTGTGGTTAAAGCCCGAGGAATGTGGCAAGGATAGTCCAACTGCAAGACAAACGTTTCAGACTGGGAGCGGTGCCTAGGACTCCCATGGTGAGCATAATGGCATTTCCGATTGAGTTCCATCTTCAGCTCTGTGATAATGTGTTGTTGCTCATCCAACAAAGCTTTCAATTATTAGAGGAGGAGCATAATGAACTCTAAGGCAAAAGTCGTAGTAGTAGTTAGGGCTAGAATGAGATGTGGAGAAATCAATTGAGGATGCGAGTGAGGCACCACCTACATAAACAATGTGACGAAGGCTAGTTCACCATTGTGAGGAGCGTTCTACAACTCAAGTTGCGGCGGCAGTATCGCTAAAGAAAACTATGTTGCCAAGGTTTTGTGATTACTAGTTTCAACCATTCTGAAGGAAGAAGATCAAGGAGATCGAAAAATTGTGAAAACTTTCAAGGAAAGAAAAAACTAGAGAAGTCATTTCCCATTAACAGCGCTAGTGTTTGGTGGCTAAACCATAAGAGACATCTAATGACGAAGTTTAAGCAGTAGCATGGCAGTGTCGATGGCAGAGGAGGAACTTCGGTGTTGGCCACCTACAAGGACTCCGATGCTCAAGTCTGTAAGAAGGAGAAAGAGTGGATAATGAGGGAAAGATGCATACCTAGGTGCTAATCATGCCTTAAATAGTCTGATATCTAGCGAGAAAAACAATTAGGCAGTTATGGGCACACGTGGTAGATCGTTACGCATGGCAGTATCAACCTTATATGTTGAACTAGGGTTGACTTGTACCTTTGGCGTAGGTGTAGTTTTTTGGATGGTGCGTGCTTGTACAAACATATGTATGTCAGTTTAGGCCATGCCGATATATGGCCCAGAACAAGATAAGATGTCAATAAAATGTTGTACTAAGACTCCTAATCAAATTAAAACACAACCACACAAATAATTGCATTTCAAATCCTAACAGACTAACAACTAATTCATCACATAGGCTACCAATCAAGAGAAACAAAATCTGAAAGAAAAGCCTGATGTGATCTTTCAATAAGCAGTGAGATTATCAATAAATAATTTGTTAGAGATATAATATGAAACCATTCATATGCCTTCACCTAACAACTTAAACTCTTGCAATAGTTGGTTCCTTCAAATGATCATTGGAATTAGTAGTCCTGTAATACAAGTCCATGGCGAGAAACGATTGCAAGAGCTTAAGGACATGGAAACTTAATACTCAGTCAGAAAACGGTAAGTTGAACGGGAGTGCCTCTTCGTCGTGATGTTCCACGACAATATCAACCCTCCGAGTGGGGAACAGAGACTAGTGCTACAGAAGTGGTAGAATCATAGAAGAAAATTGTGCCGCCAAGGTTTTGCGATTTCTGGTTTTCACTATTTTGAATGGAGAAAATGAAGGGGATCAAAAATTCGTGAAAATGATCAAGGAGAGAAAAGACTAGAGAAGTTGTTTCCCATAGATTATGTCAATGTTCGACAGTGAAACCGTAGGAGAAATCTGATGACGAAGTTTGAGCAGTAGCATAGCGATGTTGACAATGGAGGAGGAACTCTAGTGGTGGTAGCTCAAGTCCGTAAGAGGGAGAAAGCATGCAGAATGAGAGTTAGATGCATACTTGGGCGTTGATCATGCCTTCAATAATCTGGTACCTAACAAAAAAATAGTTAGGCAATTATGGGCACACATGGCTGACTGCAATCACGCGAATCGCATTGCTAACCCATGATATGTATGGCAGTACCGGCCTTATATGTCCAACTAGGGTTGATTTGTACCTTGGCATGGGCGGAGGCTTTTAGATGGTGTGGGCTTGTATCGACATACATATGTCAGTCTGGGCCATGTCTGTATATGGCCTGGAAAGGATGAGATGTCACTAAAATGTTGTACTCTGACACTTAATCAAATTAAAACACAATACACAAATAATTGGATTTCAATTCCTGACAAACCAACAACTAATTCATCATAGGTTACCAATCAAGAGAACAAGATCTCAAAGAAAAGTTTGAAGTGATCGTTCAATAAGTAGTGAGATAATATCAATAAATAATTTGTTAGAGATACAATATGAAACCATTCATATGTCTTCACCTAACAACTTAAGCTTTTGCAATAGTTGGTTCATTCAAATGATTAATCGAATCAGAGTCCTATCTTACAGGTCCATGGTGGGAAGCTATTGCAGGTGCATGGGGACCTGGAGACTGAACACCCAGTCAAAAAAAGGCAAGTTCAATGGGATTACCTTTTTGCCATGATGTTCCACAGCGATATCAACCCTCGAGTGGGGGATGTAGACTGAAGCGGCAGCGGCAGAGCAATGACATCTTAGGTTCTAGATGGAGCCCAAGGAGTGTGCCAAGGATAGTTCGGCTATGAAACAAACGCTTCAGACTAGAAGTGGTGACTAGGACTCCCATTGTAATGCCTGGCCACTTTCAGGATGAGTGACTGTCCCCACAAACCAACACAAGACTTTTCAACGTACTTTGTCCTCACTCACACACTTCCTAGAAAACTTCCCAGAAGGTCACCCATCCCAAAATTGCTCCCAGTCAAGCACGCTTAACTATGAAGTTCTTAAGTAATGGGCTACCGAAAAGTAGATGCATCTTGTTAGTATAGGTAGCACTTATTAATTCCTTTAAGCTATCCTCAACTGTACAGTCCCATATCTGCACAGCCTCTGGATCCCTCTCATTCGGGTGTGTATTTGATTCATTCATGTACCCCTCCCACTAGAAGCCTGCCAGGAGCCGCTCCTTGTCCGTGCCTTATCTCTTTTGCACCGGCGATCACTCCCCGCCCTCATCAGCTCCCAGGATGTTACATGCCCACTAGCTTCTGCTTGGTTCGTCCTCGAACCACACCGTACTTGGAGAAAGGCCTTATCCTGATACCACTTTGTAACGTCTGGCTGCTTTCAAGATGAGTGATTGTCCCCACAAACCAACACAAAGACTTTTTAGCGCACTTTTGTCCTCACTCACACGCTTCTTAGTAAACTTCCCAAGAGGTCATCCATCCCAAAATTGCTCCCAGTCAAGCACGCTTAACTATGGAGTTCTTAAGTAATGGGCTATCGAAAAGTGATGTATCTTGTTAGTATAAGTAGCACTTATTAATTCCTTTAAGCTACCATCAACTGTACAGTCCCATACTTGCACAGCCTCTGGATCCCTCTCATTCGGGTGTGTATTCGATTCATTCATGTACCCCTCCCACTAGAAGCCTACCAAGAGCCGCTCCTTGTCTGTGCCTTATCTCTTTTGCACCGGCGATCACTCCCCGCCCTCGTCAGCGCCTGGGATGTTACACCCATGGCCAGTGCTACAATGGCATTCACAATCACATTCTGTCTTCAGCTCCATGATAAGGCGTTGTTGCTCGTCCAACATAGCCTTCTACTGTTGGAGGAGCAAGGTGAACTCTACAGTAGAAGCCGTGGCAGCATCGGGTACCAAAACGGGAAGTAGAGAAATCAACTGAGGATGCAAGTGAGGCGCCACCTGGATAAACAACATGACAAAGGCCAGATCGCCATTGCGAGGTGCGTTTGGCGACGCTAGTTGCGGTAGCGGAATTGCAGAAGAAAACTGCCTCACCAAGGTTTTGCGATTTCTAGTTTACACCATTCTAAATGGAGAAGATCGAGGGCATCGAAAAATCACAAAAACAATCAAGGAGAGAAAAGTCTTCAGCAGTCGTTTCCCACACATGACACCAATGTTGGTGGTGAAACCATAGGAGAAATCTAACAATGAAGTATGAGCAATAGCACGAGGGTGTTGACTCCGATGTTCAAGTCCATAAGAGGGATACATAAGAACTCCAATGCTCAAGTCCATAAGAGGGAGAGAGAGTGCAGAATGCAGGTGAGATGATACTTGGGCACTAATCATGCATTAAATATTCTGGTATTTGGCAAGAAAAACAATTCAGTGGTTATAAGCACATGTGGTTGACGTGGCTAATCGTTGTGGCCATGCGAATCACATTTCTAACCAGGGATACGTATGGCAGTGTCGGCCTTATATGTCCAACTGGGGTTAACTTGTACCTTAGGCGTGGGTGGAGTCTTTTGGATGGTGCATGTTTGTATTGACATACATATGTCGATCTAGGCCATGCCAGTAACAGACCAACAACTAATTCATCACACAGGCTACCAATCAGGAGAAACAATATTTGAAAGAAAAGCCTGATGTGATCATTCAATAAGCAATAAGATTATCAATAAATAATTTGTTAGAGATATAATATGAAACCATTCATATGTCTTCACCTAACAACTTAAGCTCTTGCAATTGTTGGTTCATTCATATGATCATTCAAATCGATAGTCCCATCATATAGGTCCATGGCGAAAAGCTAGTGCAGGTGCTTGGGGACCTAAAGACTTAACACCCAATCAAAAAATTGCAAGTTGAACAGAATTAACTCATCATCGTGATGTTCCATGATGGTATCAACCTTGGGAGTGAGGAATGGAGACCGACGTGGCAGCAGTAGAGTAACAGAATCGCAAAAGAAAATTGTGCTGCCAAAGTTTTGCAATTTCTAGTTTTCACCATTTTGAACAGAGAAGATCGAAAAATCGTGAAAACAATCAAGGAGAGAAAAGACTAGAGAAGTCGTTTCCCACAAATGAAGCCAATGTTCAGTGGCGAAATTGCAAGAGAAATCTGATGAAGAAGTTTGAGCAGTAGCACGGCGGTTTTGACAGCAAAGAAGGAACTCTGGTGGTGGTCACCTACAAGGACTCCGACGCTCAAGTTCGTAAGAAGGAGAGAAAGAGCATTGCTAACCTAGGATACCTATGGCAGTATCAGGCTTGTATGTCGAATTAGGGTTGACTTGCACCTTTGGCATGGGCTGGATCTTTTGGGTGGTACATGCTTGTACCAATATACATATGTCGATTTGGGCCATGCCAGTATATGGCCCAGAATAGAATGAGATGTCAATAAAATGTTGTACTATGACTCTTAATCAAATTAAAACACAACTGCACAAATAATAGAATTTAAAATCCTGATAGACCAACAGCTAATTCATCACATAGGTTACCAATCAGGAGAAACAAGATCTAAAAGAAAAGTCTACCATGATCTTTCAATAAGCAGTGAGATTACCAATAAATAAATTTGTTGGAGATATAATATGAAACCATTCATATGTCTACACCTAACAACTTAAGCTCTTGCAATAGTTGGTTCATTATATGGTATCAAAGCCTCCATGACCAAGTGGTCTAGAGTTCAATCCTTGCTAACCCCATCTTTCTAATAAAAAAATTTTGAATTTCAGCACAAGGTAGAGTATGTGTATTATCCACGCCTCAAGCTTAAAGGGCTCTTACTTGTGAGTGTAAGGGTGTGCAAGGGGTAATATAAAACCATTCACGTGTTTTCATTTAACAACTTAAGTTCTTGGGATAGCTGGTTGATGATACAAATCTTTTGAGTTTGTGTATTACTACTACACCATGCAATCACACGTACTCTAGAACATAGTTATGGTAAAAAAAATATAGGAAAATCAATACATACCCATTAAATAACAAGGCCATGCTCAACACATAGTTTTCATATTGTTGTACCATGCAATCACACATACTCTAGAACATAGTTCTGGTGAAAATACAAGAAAACCAATGCATACCCGAAAAAGACTTGATGCCCACTCATCAACAACTGCCTACATATATAGAAAGATAAGCTTAACAAACTTATGCAATATAAAACTGCAAAATATAACATATACATCAACACACATGCAGATAGATACAAGATCGAAGGATATGATATATAGGCATTATGTACTATGCCCCCTAACTACTGTGAGTTCATAGAAAAGTAAATAATTCCATATCAACCAGTCTTGAAGTTAAGAGGCATTAGTAGCAATGGTAACCATTTTGCTGTTAATATACTCTAAATTCTTATGTTGTATAAATTCAACTTTGTCACATATTACAACATCACCTGAAGATCTGTATTAAGTTTGCCAGATCTCCTAATCAATCCTGCCATAAAATGCAAGATTAATATGTCAAGGGAAATTGCCGCTTGAACTGCTGGTCTTTGCACTTTACAGCAACAACCTGTCCACTTTTGCGAAGCCTAGCCTGATAAACCTATGCTTCAGAGACAGAAGTTCCAATTTTAGGGTATTAAAATCTAAAATTAAAAAATACATACATGTCCTCTCAGAAACTCTGCAATCATTAGCAAAAAAAGTACACCAAAATGGCCAAATATATGAACCTGCCCAAGCGATGCAGCAGCTACAGGCTGAGGTGAAATCTCTGAGAAAAGTTCTACTAAAGATAAACCAGGTTCTTGTTCTATCATACCGAAAGCAACTTCAGAAGAAAATGGACTTATTCGATCTTGAAGCAGTGAAAGCTCATCTAGATATGATGGTCGTATCAAATCCTACAAGGAAAATTTCTTTGAAATTGCATATCTTAATTACAATCACTGTAAACTAAAGTGCATGACCTTAACAGAAAATGAGCATAAAGTTACATTTCAACATAACAGATTCCAGTATTCTCGCCCCATGTATAGACTAGAAACTGCATATGAATTCTAAAACGCAATAGGTAAAAAAATAAAATCGAAATACAATATTCAAATAATTGACAAAACATAACACCTGGTCAAATCACATACCCGTATGTCAATCACATCTAATACCAGATCAGATCATCAAATTTAATATTTTTAGGTATTTGTGTTTAGGACATTTGATTTGAGATGGAGAAGGTTTGAAATGTAAAAATTTAGAAATATGGCATTCTAAATGTTTAATTAACAAGCACTTCTTAATTTTTTGTTATTTTATTTTCATGGTCCCCCTTGTGTGTCCTAAAGGAAAACTAACAATATATCCTACAAAAAAAAAAAAAAAGCCTCCTTAATGATCTTATGTTGCGTGTAGTTTTTTCATCACTGATAAAAATTAAAAGGAATCTTGAATGCTGCTTATGTTGTATGTACTTTTAAACAGCATAATGAGGATGGGAGTGTAAAATTAGCGTTATCACCAACAAGTAAATCACAAGTTTTTGTGAATTCCTTCACCTGTACTCTTCTTTTAGGTGGCAATTGACATATGATATAGCAGGAAAGCCATAGAAGAAGTATCACAAAGACCAGAAACAAACAAAAGAACATGGTGATCAATTTTAATAATATGACAGATAAATCCAAACTTACCTCACGAGATGATATAGCCTGGGCAATTTTGATATATGCCTGCAAGAAAGTAGTACAAAACAGCAATGAACCAAATCAACCAATTAGCAGAAAATACAATTAAGAAATAAGATATTTTGGTTTATGGCCATGCTGATTTAACAAAAACTTAAACCACTACTAAACTAAATTATTATGCATTCAATCCAGTATCCATGATGTCCTTAGTAATATTGAAGAATTTTTTGAGTCTTTAAAGTCTAGATCCCCACTAAACCTACCCAGGATAGGGAAGATAATTCATACCAAAGAGGATGGAGTAGGACATGGAGGGAACTTATGTGGATTCCTGGCATTTTAAAAAAAGACTGTTGAGGTGTGGCAGTAGATAGCTCTAGGATAGAAAGAAGTTCAAATTTATCAGGTTTCAGTAAACACAGTTCAAATGACATGATCAGAAAGACCTCAAAGTTTAGAGGACCAGTATATAGGAAATTGAGTCATTTGATTCATTCTCTCCCCCCATCCAACAAGCTAGAAGAAAAACAAAGATAGAAATAGGGATAGGGAGAGAAAAATGATGCAGGAGGAATTACGGTAAGGATCAATTTGTTAACCTAAAAAACACTTAGGGTATAAGTTTCGAGAGTTGGTTTTCTGTTTAAAATTTAACACTCATTTCTAAAATTTTCAACAGCCCCCTCCTCAATTTGAAGGGGACAAATCAAACTTACCCTAAATGTTACAACTCAAATAAACTGCTGTTCACACTAGGCTGAAACCCAACAAATTCATTACAACAAAAAATCCATGAGAAAAAAAATCCAAACCAGATAGGCAACAAATTCATAACTGCGATCACAAAATTTATCATTCTACCCTATTTTACGACATATGTGAGAATTAATAACATCAATGACCCTTGCTATTATTCAATCCAAAGACACCAAAATGCCAAGTTCAAGGACAAAATGCGTAAATTGAAAAAAAAAAAAAAAGTTCAACCCTATAACATACCGGCCGAAGCACCACCAATATCTTCCTTAGCTCTGCAGCTCTAACCTGCAAAACGAACAAATAGATAAACAAAAGGATTTGTTCTTTCCATTGTGAACCACAAGTAAAAAATCTCAAGAATCTCCTCCACTTATTCCATAGGTTTCAAAAATACTCCCCACCCTAACAACGATCTTTTCCTTCAAAAGTTTCAAAAATTCTCCTTTCCAACAACACAAACCATTTCCTTCAAAATCCTCCATTCCAATTATAACAAGAAATCATTTCCTACAAAATCCTCCATTCCAATTATAACAAGAAATCATTTCCTACAAAAGCTTCGAAACTCGCAACTCTAATAACAAGAAATCATCACTTCCTCCGAACCTAAAATCTATAAACATGAAATCACCAAAAAAAGAAAGAAAGAAAGAAAACACAGCATTACGAAACCTGAAAAATTGACTCGAACGGTCCAAGAGAGCGTCAATGTAGCAGAGACCGAACCACTTGCCGAACGCGATTTCTGGTCTGAACCAACTGCCGAGCCACGAGCAGAGGCTTCCGCGAGTAAATGGCCGTAATTTTCGATATTCGGTACTCCGCCAACAAATCCGCCTCCGTCGCGCTAAGCTCGAACAGGTACACCGACTTTACCGTAACTCGTTGCCGCCGGAGGCCGCGCCGGCGCATCTAACGGTGTGGCAGGGAGCGTATCAATTTTAATGAGGTTGAAATTGGGGAGAGTAGGTTGTGACAAGAGAGGGAACGGAAGAGAGAGAAAGCACGGGAAGGAGCAGCATTTTTCACAGTCAGAATTCGCGTGGTTTTGTTGCTATGGTTGGAGTGGAGAGTGGAAAAAAATCTCGCATGTGCATTTGGTTTTGGAGTTTGGCAATGTTAATGTGTTATGGTTCTTGAGTGGTGCTGTGGGTTCTTGGGGACCCCAAATTTTTCTTTAAGGAAAATGAAATAGAAGACCAGCGGGAAGTTAACGTCTCTCTTTTGGTCCTTGTGTTGTCGTCATGTTATCGTTATTTATGCATACACACCGGAAGAACATAGAATATTCTAACTGTTTCGGTATTTTTGAAAAAAAAAATTATGATATTCAAAGCGTTTGGTAAATTATTTCACCAAATTTATAATTTGTTTAATTAATTTATAATTTTATTTGAATAAAATAAAAAATATTTTATTTATTAACTTATAACGATTTTTCACTTACTGTTTAGATTTTTTCCAAATTATTTAAAATAGTGTTTGAAATTATAATTTATTATAAATTTTTTCCTTTAATGACTGTTACTTTATAAAATTCTCTATTTATAATTTTTCGATATTATATTATATATTTAATTTTTTAATAAAATATTTGCTCTTTAAGAAAAATAGGAAGAGTCCAAAATTAATTAAAAATCTAATATAAAAGTATAAATATATATTTTATGTTATTTTATATTTATTGACTAATTAAATAATTAATTTTATCAAAAAATTTAAATTTAATAAACTAATTTAACAACTTTTAACTTTCGATTAATTTATGACAACTTTAACAAAATTTAATTAACAACTTTTTACTTAACATCCTTGTTACCTTATTGACAAATGCTAATAAGTAATTTAAGTAACATTGAAAACTACTTCTTTGTTTGGTACAATGAAAATAGCAAGGAAATTGAGAGGAGGAAGAGGAAATAGAAGGGAAGTCTAAAATTGAACTTATTTGATAAGAAGGAAACATCAAGGAAAGAAATTTAAAGTTGATGGATCCCATAGCAAAAGTTTTCCATGTTGAGAAGAGGAGATATGGGAGTAGAAATTGTGAGACCTAAGGAGAGATAGTAGGTTATCAAGTGAATGACCAAATTGTGACACGGGTCTTTGTCTTTCAACCACTAATGAATCTCTGATTTGCTCCCACAATTGTTGGATTTGCGTCCATAAAAGACTCCATGCATAGGTGAGTAAGAATCACCAGATTCAAACAATTGATTCTCATATCAAGGAATCGATTATTGGATGTAATAGATGGTTGTTGTATGTTGTATGTGCATGATAGTTGATTCTCATGTGGGGAAAATCAATTTTTCAGGTTTCAAAAGTCTTGCTACAAAATTATGACCAGAGAATCGATTGTGAGCATATTATAATCAATTCTTTTCCCCTATATGTGATTATTGCTCTCTAGAATCTAAAATAATTGATTGTGGTTAAGCTAAAATCAATTATTCTCATTAGTTTGCAAAACGTTCTTCCATCATTGAGAATCAATTTTCATGGTTGGACAATTGATTCTAAATTGTGGTATGTGAGCTTGTCTGTTTGTTAGGGTAATTTAAGTAGTGTTTGGCTTAGTCTTTTTCTGTTTTTTTTTTTCTCCTTATAAGGAGAAGTTAGATCAAACGCTTTTTAACATAAGTTCTTGACAAAAAAAGAGCTTATTTATAATAAAGAAAAGACCAAAGAAAGGAGCTTAAAAAAAAGCTCATCGCATTAGCTCTTTTGCAACTTCTCGACAGCTTATTTACAAAAGGATAGTGTTCGAATCTTACCTATTACTTTTTTTTTCTAGGATATACTAGTTTTTCTGCAACTTCCCAAATGTTCTATGACTGCTTATTAATTAGCTCCTACTTTTTCTCATAATATATTATTTTTAAATAATTAAACTATATATTTAATACATAAATTTAGTTGTTCAAGACAATTACAAATAATAAAATAACATAAAACTAGTATTTTAACTTTTACATTGCATAGGATAAATAATTATTTTATATAACTTAAATTTATAATAAATAAATACTTCTAAACATATAAATTATATTATAATTAAAATTTTAAATAAATAAATATTTTTGAATATATAGATTATATTTTAAATTTATAATAAATAATTATCGTAATACAATGCTAATTTTTAATTATTGATAATTTTTTAAAAAATATTAAAATTAAATTTAGAACTAAAGATATTGAAAATAATAGATTGAAAGAGATAAGAGGTTTAAAAATTTCTAAAAACACTCTCATTAAAGAATGACAACTAAAAACACTTTTATTAAAGAATAGCAATTAAAATACTCTCATTCAAGATAATTATTCTCATTTAATATATAGGGTGAATAACAATTTTTTCCACCAATTTAATGTTAATATTTATTCTATTTATTATCTTTAAATAATTAAATTGTATATTTGATACATAGATTTAGTTGTTCAATAAAAAATAATAAAATAACACATAAAATAATATTTTTATCCTAACATTACTATTTATTCTATTTACTAGTTTTTAATAATTGAATTATACATTTAATAGATGAATTTAATTGTTCAATAAAAAATAATAATTATATAAATTTTTACGAAAACTTATAATCCATGTTTTACCGTGAAATATTCGACTTCTCATCACACTCGTCTTCATCCTGGGTTTTATTAACCAAAATAATTTTCGACATTTTTATTAATTATAAATTATCCTTAAAAAAATTTATTAATTAAAGTAATTTTATGTAAATTAAATTATTTTTATTATCATTAAAATGATTTTATGTAAATTGTATTTTACAAATATATTTTTTTTTATTGGAAGAGGTTATTTGTTTTAAATAAAACTAAAGTTTGTATTTTTTTTTTTTATCAAACACCTTTTAATTTAAAAGAAAACTTTAAGCTAATAAAAATGAAATTGACAAACAACTTCTACTTCTTTTTTTTCAAGTTCTTACTTTTTAATTTTAAATTAAAAATAGCTTTTAAGCCAAAAAAAAAAAGTTGAGTCAAATATATCCTTAATCTTATTATCTATTACCTCATTCCTCTCCTCTCTTTCCATAGTAAAGAAAACAAGGTGGTGAGAAGCAAATTTAAATATTTTGTCTTCACAATTTCACTCCAATTTTTCTCAAACTAAACAAACCAAGAATCTACCCTATTTCTTTTCTATTTTTGATTTCCTTATTTTTATCCACTATATTTATCTCTATTATGTCAAACATAGAGTAAACCACAATTGCATTTTAATTATAATGTTATTATTATATTTAAGGTTAAATATATTTATAGTATCTAAAAAAATAGATTTTGTTAAAATTTTTTCATTTTTAGTATTTAAAAATAAAAAAAATCATGTATTTTTAGTAGTAGGGGTCTAAAAATACATTAGTTTTGTTAAATATATGAAATCTAAATCGAGAATAATTAAAAAAAAAGCATGTCATACTTTTAAAGACATCTAAAAACGTACTTACTGATTCGACTAATGATTCATTAATTAAACCACCATTACCATGTTAATGATTGGACAAGTTTCCAAACATGCTCCTAAAGCATTAATTCATGGAACTAAAGAAAACTTTTATTAAAAATATATATTATATAAAAAATAAAAAATATCAATACTCAATTTTTATAGTAATGGAAAGCATTTAATATAACAAATTAAATATTTTTTAATTAATACATTTGAAGCACTCGTTAATATATATAAAAATAAATAATTCAACCAATCTACACACACACATATGTATATAATGACTTTTGATGTAACTTACATCAACTATTATATCATTCAATAACTTTAAATTGGATAATTTTATCTCAAAACACACCTTTGGATTGAAAATTGATTTAACATAGATCATATGTGCAAAATTTTATATTAATCCAAAATTATTTGATACCTTATTCATATATATTAAAATGGACATAATATATACTTTTCAAAATATAGTAAAACATGAGTCATTTGATTACCTTCTTATTGTTATTTAATTTTGACAAAATTTAACACAAACAATATTGGTAATATGAAATTATAATTCAATGGTTAGATCAATAAAAATCATATTTTATATCAAGTTATTGATGGTGTAATATATAGTTGGTGTAAATTACACCAATGTCATTTGATATATATATATATACATATATGTATATATATATATATATATATACATATATGTATATATATATAGTTATTGATTAAATCATAAAAATTTAGAATTATTTGTTGGAATTGATTAAACACTCTTTACACAAAACAGAGAATGCAACTCAAATTCAAACATGAACACAGTCCATTCAATTTACGCAACATTATTTATCACACATATCACAAAAGAACTATACTCCTAAGCTTACAAAATGCTTAGATTGATTTCTTACTCATTTTCAAATTTAACCAATTTAGTTTGACTTTATTGGGAAAAAAATAGCACACAACAAAGATCGATGATGGAAATATAAAAAATACATACCATCTATTGAAATAGTGAAAGACACAATTTAATATAGTTTAACACCTCCCGACAAATATATTCACTATCATAATTAAAGATTACAAGTTTTTTAGACAAAATTGAGAACTCTTTCCAAGATAGTATATCACCCTATAAACCTAAGTCTATTATTCAAAAATTACAAACATTGATAAACACTCTCAATCACTCTCAAGAGAACTTTTCATATTTCTTAGAATCACATCTCTTATGTTTGGCAACATGACTCTCCTTTTAAGATTAATTAAGGTGCCCCATGTCATCTCAATGACCTCTATTTTATAGCAATGAATGCTTTCTAAAGACTTTTGAATAAACACCAAGTAATAATTGCTTCTTACAATTCCAAAAGTTATATTCGTTAGAAATTATCATCACACATATACCCATAGCTACCACCTTTTGTAAAAATGAAAATGGATGCCAAAATATGCTCAAGAAGAGGTGAATTAAACAATTAAAATCTTCAAGAAAAGTACCTCTTTTTCTTTGAAGATTGGATTGAATCAAAATCTTTCTTGAGGCAAGATATACAAATGCTCAAAAATCTTATCTATATTGAATCAAATGCGAACACAGTTCTTTATGTAGAAATCTTAGCTTATTGTGATAGATGAAATGCAAGAAAATCACCATATGCTCATATATGCCAATACAATTCAAGATAAATTGCCAATATCAAATATGTACCAAAATATAAAAGATATTAAGATTAGAAAATATTGCACAAACCAATGTTATATTGGTTCAATCATTATCACTATGACCTATCTCAAGTTCCCAAAGAAATCTTTTGAATTTTCACTAAAATCAAAGTTTCTAAAACAAAAAGTTACATCACTTTTATCGTTCTTGGGACCCTTCACCCAAATAACACCAACCAAGAGATCCCCACTCTTGATACCTTGACATGCCTTACTCAAGCTCCACCAAATAGAGAACAAAAAACAAATTTACTATAACACACTGATAAATCCTCAATCATTGTGTTTGGCATAGGGATTTTGCTTTAACTAGTTGAATTTCAAGGACACTTTGACCCATTTTTTTCTTCATTTATGTGCAGGGTTGAAAGGAGTAATATATTAGGAGAAATGGCTAAGTTTGGACAAAAGAAGTGCTTTTGCATGAGATGTATGATTGTGCTTACCTATGTATAGTTGTGCTTAGTTGACAAGTCTTTACTTGTAAGAGGAAGCATGGCCTTGCTTTGGTAACCATGCACGGTCGTACCAGCACCCTACTTATGCTGACAAACATTATAAATAAGGGAGTTGACAAAATTAGAAAAGATCTTTTGATACTTTTGGCAATTGGTGAGAAAGGACGTTTCAGAACCTCAAAGGACTCTCCCTGAACCTGCGTGGATAGAGATTGAAGATTATTCTTCTAGCTAAGGTTTTTCTTTAATTTCTCATAGATTATATTGTAATGGGTTTCTCCATTGTTGTAATGGAAACCATAATCCTTGGTTCTTATCTCATTGAAAACCACTCTTATGTTAAGCAATCTAATTTAATTCTTTGCAACCAAAATCCTTTTATTGAACTACCTACACAATATGAGGATTTCTTTAAAAGGTACTCCACATTAGTCCTTTGAGCATAATATCTGGATTCAAGTCCATTGTTACTGCTGCAATAGGATATGCTTGCCCTTAAGTGTGTCTAAATGCACCACACACTTCCTTGGTGCATAAATCTTCCAATAAAAGCTCTAAAATCTCAACTTAATGGTTATTATATTTGGCTCAAGATTTTGGTAGCTTAGCAACACTTTCTCATGGAAAAAATCATTATATTAGTGTTTAGAAATGATCCCTTTACATAGAAGTTCAAATGAGCCTAAAAATGACAATTCGCAAAGGGTAATTGATTACTCATATTTGTAAAAACTATAACTATGTAATCGATTAATGCAATTGTCAAGATACTCTTTGACAATACTTCAATTGCGTAATCGATTACTCTATAAAAAATCACAACAACTTGTAGGTAATCAGTTACTATCCCTATGTAATTGATTCTTTTATGTAATTTGATGGTAATTGATTAGATAATTCATTACACAAGTGAGAATGTTACAAAATAAATGCCTTAACGATTTCTATATGAGATCTTTACTTTCTAAAAACAATACTTTAATATTAATCCTTACACAAAAAGCTTTTCAAAATCAATTTTGAGCCAAACCAGCATTTATCATTTGGAAATATTTAACATTATTACTAAATCACTCAAATCCAATAAAAATGATACCACTCAAAGCCAATAAAAATTACAAGATACAAATTAACTAATCTAAGAGTTCATTCATCAAAATCATTTGATCGTGTTAAATAATTCTAGAAGCATAATTGAAGAGACTCATCATTGTTGTCTACATTCATCTTTCCTTTATCAATTTATTATGCATATAAATCCCAAGTTTAGATAATTCCAATAATATATTTTATTTGGAAATTTATAATTGGCATTCCTAATAGTTCCTCTTCCAATTAAAATTTCCAAACCTTGTTATAACATCTGAAGTCCTTTAGCTAGAAGTTTGTCACAACCACTATTAAATGGTGACACTATTTGTATTTATATCACTATTAGTTACCATCAATAGGATAGGCACTACCGTAAAAATGTGAATTTAGAGCAAGATTTTAAATTGGTTCACGATGAACCAATTTATTATGGCAAATCGGTGGTAATTTTGTGTTAAACTTTTTAAATAGGGTTCAATGGTAAATAATTTAAAAACTATGCTTTTTAAATTGGTTCCCACATGAACCAATTTAAAAAAGTTTCCTTCCCAATTTTTATTTTGCAAAAAGCGTGAAATGCACTGCGGCTTCATTTCCTCAAGCACTCTTAAGCTCCTTGAAGCTCTCTCCCACCTCCCATTTACTAGTTTAACCCCATCACCTTCCTCCCTCCCTCCCCAACACCTATCCCCAAGCTCCCTCACTCCCAGTGTGCGTCTTGTTTGAGGTTTACTACAGTTCACGTTGCATTGTCTTCGAGCTATACTACACCTCCCAACCCCAACTTCACATTGTTTTTGACTCCAACCCCCATTTTGTGTTCTCTTTGAGCTCAATAGCTCATTTGAGGTAAATGTGGATTACATTTTGGTGATTTGGAGGTTCGGATGAATTGGACTAATTTTGGTGTCTGTTTTTTTGTTTTTGGATAATGCATCTTGGTATGTGCTCTAATATATATTATATAGTATTTATGCTCTAATAGGAGGATGCTTGAAATGATAGCTGGTAGTGTTATGTTTGCAGGTTTAATTATGGTTCCAATCTTTAGTTAGTAAGTTTTAAAGCTTGTTGCTCATTGAATGTTTGGCCTCTTCTAGCTATTTACTTAGTGTCTCACTTGCATGTGCTATTGTAAATTTGTAATAGAAATTAGTTAGCAACTTAAATTAATTTCTTCCAAAGCCTTTTAGTCAAGAGTTCAAAAAGGAAAAAGATTAGTGGAGACTAATTTGTAGTTAACATCTAGAGAATGAAAGAGAGAAATGTAAGTATAATAATAGATTATATTATGTGATACAAAGAGGTAGATAAAGAAAAATGACATGATGATGGAATTGGAAAATAAAGGTGTCACGTGTAATTACACTTAAAAAAAAATGGCTGATTAACTAGTCTCTTGGTGAAAACATAATATAAGGCTTCATCTTGTGTGTTGGTGACCTATTTTTTTGAGTTGTGATTAGAATAATGTTGAATATTGATTGATAGATTGTACCTCTATTTGTTGTTGACCATACCCTTGGTGAAGTAGAATGGATAGTACCAAAAATAAAGAAAACTCTGTCAGATTTTTATAAGAATTATGAATCCTTGAGTATGAGTGTCTAGGTTAAGATACTGACAATGTCAATTAACTACATAACTATGGCATTCTAATTTGGATATTTCTCTGTGGCCAGATTGTCTTATATTCGTGTTTTGTGCATTGGGTGTTACAGTTGCTATAAAGCTAAAAAGGTTCACGCTATGGTAAGTTTTGCTTTGTTAGTTTTTGGAATTGTTTGTGAATATGTATTCTTTTGGAAAATGGTGTGTGAATGTGCTTGAACAAGTCGTTGTGGATTGGATTGTGCTCATTGGATTGCTTATGTTAATGTGCTAAATGAATGAATTGGATTGTTTAGGAAAATGTTAATGTTAACATGTTGACTAAATGAAAATTTGAAATTTGTTGTGGATTGGATTGTCTGGCAGGTTATCCTTTGGTATTGTGATTGAGTATACTTGTAAACAAGTCTCTGGGAAAATACTAGAGGATACTCTGCTAAAATTTTTATATAAATTGTATGCATTAGCTTGTGTGCTTAACTGTGTTGTTTTTTATTCAATTTATGCATTACATGCAAACCTTAGTTTCCCATTTAAGATTCAATACAGTGATTAATACATAGTGATGAAATTTTGGTTTAGTGCATTTTGTGTTGTCTCCAGATGCATACTTGATTGTGGTGAATTTGGTATCACCATTTTCATTTCATGTACTTGGAAACCAATGCGAAATACTGTCCAAATTTTGTCAAATTTAAGACATGAACTAAACTGTACGTATTAATCAAGTTTAAAAAAATGTATTTCTAAATGGGATAAGGCCACACCTTGTATAACAAAAACATGCATTAAGATATGTTTTGTGGATCACAGAAAGAAGTTATAAATCGTAGTTGGATTGATTCTAGGCACACAACTAATGAATATGAGAATGGAGTGGAAGAGTTTATCCAATTTGCTGAAAGAAATCTTCCTAATAGTGGTGGGTTCTTTTATTGTCCTTGTGTTAATTGTTTGAATGAGAGTTTATTACAACTTGAGCAAATACGAGAGCATCTTCTTTGTGATAGGTTTTGTAAGAGTTATACGACATGGACATTGCATGGTGAATTGTTAGACATGCCAAGTATGTCCCAAATAAAGCAAGTTGATGTACCTATGGACGATCGACTAGAGGACATGATTTGTGATATTAGATCGGTGTCTTTTTAGCAAGCAAATGTGTATGACCCTTTGTGCAGTGATGTAGATAAAACTCTATATTCAGGGTGAACTAAATTTACAAGATTGTTAGCGGTGTTAAAATTGGTGAATGTCATCGAATTGCTTGAGTTGTTGAACAAAATGCTTCCAAAAGGTAACACATTATCAAGACGTAACTATGAGGCGAAGAAAGTGTTGTGTCCGATAGAATTGGAATATAAGAAAATATGTGTGTACCCTAATAACTGCATATTGTACAAAGAAGATTTTGAAGAGTTGCACAAGTATCTTAGGTGTGGGGTATCACCGTATAAAGTAAAGGATCAATGATGATTGCAGTAGTGATTAGAGCACAAAGGAGGGTTCCCCTACGAAGATGTTATGATATCTTCCAATAATTCCAAGGTTTAAGCGATTATTTGCTAATATAGACGATGCAAAGAACCTTACGTGGTATGTAGATGGGAGAAAATATAATGGACATCTTTGCCATCATATTCATTCTCCGCAATGGAAGAAAATTGATCGTTTGCTTCTAGCCTTGGAACTAAAGCAAGAAACCTTAGGCTTAGATTTGCTACGGATGGAATGAATCCTTATGGTAACTTATCCAATAAGAACAGTTCATGGCCTATTCTCCTAGTTATTTACAATCTATCTCCTTGGTTATGCATTAAGCAAAAATATGTTATGTTAATTATGATGATTGTGGGCCTAAGAGAGTCAGGAAATGACATAGATGTCTACTTACTTCCTTGATTGAAGATTTGAGAATGTTGTGCGATAAATGTGTTGATGTGTATGACGAGCATCGTCAAGAAAATTTCATGCTACGTGCAATATTATTCTATACCGTCAATAACTTTTTAGTATATGGAAACTTGGGTGGGTATAGTGTTAACGAGCATAACACTTGCCTTATCGGTGAAGAAGACACATGCTATGTACAACTGAAACATGGAAAGAAGACAGTTTACATTGGGCACTGAAAATTTCTCAGACCTAATCATCCACATTATAGACTTAAAAAAGCTTTTAATGGATGTCAAGAGAATGGCATTGCACCACTTGCCTTAATTGGTGAGCAGATTTATGAACGAGTGAAGGACATCAATGTCCTATTTGGAAAGATCCAAAAGAAAGCTACTGAGAAAAACATATGGAAGAAAGGGTCGATATTCTTTGACTTTCCATACAGGTACGATTTAGATGTTAAACATTATCTAGATGTCATGTATGTTGAGAAAAGTGTATGTGATAGTGTAATTGACAAGCTTCTAAACATTAAAGGCAAGACAAAGGATGATTTGAATGCTCGTCAAGATCTAGTTGAAATGGGTATACATCTCTAGTTAGGTCGGCAATTAGTGGGTAAGCGAACATATTTAGCCCTAGCATGTCATACCTTATTAAGAGGAGAGAAAACAAGTTTCTGTAAGTGTTTACAAGGTGTGAAAGTGCAACAAGGATACTCGTCAAATATCAAGATCCTTGTGTCAATAAAAGATCTCAAATTAGTTGGGTTAAAGTCTCATGATTGCCATGTCTTGATGCAACAACTCCTACCAATGGCTATTTGTGACATATTGCCTAAAAATGTTAGACATGCCATTATGTGACTGTGTATATTCTTCAATGCTATATGCATAAACATTTGGTTCTGTTAGAGATATTGTTGTTCCATCACCACTGCAACACTAGGATAAATGGAAGGTGGTCTGCATGCTAAAATCGGGCAGATATACATTTGAGGAAACATGTCTTGTTGTTGAAAAGATTGTAAGTGATTTTTGACTTCTAATTATAATTATAACTTGTTAGGTCATATTTCTTAACATATCTTGAACTATACATTATAGGATTCTCTAGTTGAGCAGAGCTCACAGGGAACATTTGTTCCTCATAAATGTGATGATATATTAACTGCTATTATTGGGAGACCAGAGCACCTTAGTTAGGTTCGTGCTGTTGGACAAGGTATTCACATTCATGAATACTACAGACCACCTTCATGTTATGGGCCCACCTCAGGAATTGTCACCAAGGAAGAGATGGAACTCATTAGATAGGAGATTAGAAATGAGCTTAAGGAGTAGTTGAGATGAGAGATTAGAGAGGAGCTGACATCTTTGGGTCTTTCATAGCAAAATACAATGTCTAGTCAAAACAAGCTTATACTCCTGTACATGTGAGCATAAAGGGAAGTTGTGCTCCTGTTAATCCGT
Organism: Spatholobus suberectus; assembly: GCA_004329165.1. NCBI lineage: Eukaryota > Viridiplantae > Streptophyta > Magnoliopsida > Fabales > Fabaceae > Spatholobus > Spatholobus suberectus. Next base: position 26,717,737 of record CM014737.1, on the reverse strand, counting down.
CTAGGGAGGAAACTGACATTGATATCCCAGAGCAGTATGAGTTATATGTTGATGGGGATCCTATTCGTTTAGTGGCTTATGGAAGAGTATATAATCTGGGGCCAACCATACACTGTAGGACCATTGAGGATGATATGGTGAGGGTGGTGGTTGAACAAATTTAGGATGCATATGCTCAAGTCCCTGTGCTCACTAAGAAGGTTCAGACTGTGGGGCAACCCCCTAAACAGTTCATTCAATGGCTGAGACGAATTATAAAGGTTACATCAGCCAAGGTATATTCAAATCTCATTTTAAGTTATTTTTTTCCCTAACTACAAATTGAAATAACTTGATTGTATTTTATAACATTATTTTATATTTATTTTTTTAGGATGTTCAACCATCTAAGAAAGATGTTCCACCCAAAAAATCAGAACCTCAAGTTGATCCAATGACATGCTTGTGGTAGGTGGCATCTGGTCTGGGGACAGATGCTGTACAAATAGATTAGGAACCCATATTCCTTGGCAGGCCGAGTGATGTTGACATATGGATCACCCAAAAGGATATTCTAGAAATATGTACAAGCAATGATAGGCTAAATATATTAGTTCTACAATTATGGTTGCTATAAGTTTCATTTATTTGTAAATATCTTAAATAAACATCTCATTATTATAATTAACATTCATTTAAAAATTTTAGATATATGCATCGCCTCTGTCTCTCAAAGGAGTGGGAGAATATATATGGAATTATTGACTCATTCCCTATTCAGAAGATAGGGAATAAGGATGAAGATTTTTAGGCCTACATTCAAAATTGGATGTATAATGGATGAAAACGATGTTACCTAGCGCTATACATGCATTGGTCAGCATAACTTATTTGTCACTCAATTAATTATAAATGATATTTGAATATCGTCACTAATTATTTTCCAATGCAGCTTCCATTGACCATTGCTAATTATTTGTCATAGGGACAATGTTGTAGTCTTGTTGTGTTCGTTACACAAGAAGCCTAACAAAGAATTAAAAATAACTAGTAGAAAGGTAAGTTTTTATTTATAATAAATTTATTTTATGCTTTGTATTATAATTTTGAAACTTATAGCATACTTTGCATATCCATTTTTTAAATCACAATTATGATCGAATATCAAATATTGACGGGTAGGCACGTGTTACTACGAAGGAAGCCTAGTTAATTTTTTTCCTATGTAAGTAATTTACATCTACGTATTCAATTACAATTTGTAATAGTTTCTACAACTTCTCATTGGTAGGCTAACAAAACAAGCAGGAAACTATGAATGTAGATATTATGTAATGAAACATATGTTGTCCATAGTTGCAAAAGATATTGTGGATTCATGGGACAAGGTAATATAATTTTCAACAAGTTATAATACTTATAGCTTTTATAGTTGATTGGCTAATGAATTTATCTTATGTTTTTTTATCTTGCGGTTATTCATCGATAGTGAACCATTCTCACATGAGGACATGCTAGACATCAACCAATGTTGGGCAACATTTTTCCTTCAAATTAGTAATAGAAAGTTTGTTTAGAATGTTTTTAACTAGGCAAAACAATAGTAGTTTTTATTTTATCTATTTGAAAGCAAATTATAATGTTTTATTGGTTAAAGTGGGTTATAATTGAATATATTGATGTACTAGCTATTTCTGTGGTATTTGTTTGATGATTATAGGGTTGGTTGTATGAAAAAATAATTAAATTATTTAAAAAGTCACTTTTAGCTTGGTTGTGCATTAACCGAGTTAAAAAATGAACTTTTTAACTTGGTTTTTGCCTTAACCGAGTAAAAAAGTTCACTTTTTAACACGATTTAATTAAAACTAAGTTAATTTTTTTTTAACTCAAATGAAAATCAAGTTAAAAAGTGAACATTTTAACTTGATTTTGACCCTAACCAATTTTTAACTTGGTTTTAGTTAGAATTGAGTTAAAAATATAACTATTTAACTCGGTTCCCTAGAGAATTGGTTAAAAAGTGTTTTTTAAATTGGTTCAAGTTACAATTTAAAATGATAATACTTTCTATATCGCTTATATCTAAATTAGTTTTAACCAATTTAAAAAGTCTTTTTAACCGATTTAAAAAGTGTTTTCTGTAATAGTGAGGTCACTTGACCTTTACATCATCAAGAAGACTTTTGATATAAGGATCTGCACATGGATTCATCATCAACTTTGTCATGCTTAAATACTTGTTTGACCAGTCACTTGATCACACCATCAACTCTGATATCATTATTGGGGAAAAATACAATAAGGATCAAGAAGAGGAAATGTACAAAATTACATAACACTAATAGAAATAGTGAATGATAGAATTTAATATGGTTTGACACCTCTTACCTACTTCTGTAAAACATCCTAACAAATATGTTCACTATCACAAATAGGATCACAAGTTTTATAGACACTTAGAAAAAAACCCTCCCATGATAGTATATCATCCTACAAAGTTAAGTTTCTCACTCAAGAGTTATAAGGAATGATAGACACTTTCTCACTCACAAGAAACTATCTTACACTTTTAGAATCACAACTCTTTTGCTTAAGTACATGACCCTTCAGCCATAAAATGGTAATGAATGACTTCTAAAACTTATATAAAAACTAACTAATTGCTTTACAATTTCAAGAATCACCTTATCTTAAAGATTATCATCACAGATACTAATAGTTAATTTATTTCTCTTATCAAATTGTATATTATGAATACAAACTCCAAATAGATAATTCAGATCTTATATTTTATTTGAAGATATTAACATTTCTAACAACTTTAACTATAATTTATTTCAAATAATTAAACAAACAAAACATGCATTTCTTAATACATGTGATTGAAAAATAATACACTTTCAAATGCATGCTTTTATAAATACATGCTAAAATTAAAGAGAGAGATATATTATTCTCGTAACAAATTCTTACATTTTATAATTTATTTTTTTCTTATCTCTTTTCCACCACGTTACTTTTTTATCTCACTTTTTCTTTTCCAAAAATAAAGATAAGATTTGAACCCAAGACCTTATGCTCTAAAAGCAACATGTACTGATAGGGGGCGACTAGTCCATTCCTCTTAATGAACAAGTGGTTAGTCCAAGTGGCACTGGGTTTGGGTCCCTTAAACATATGGTCCTTTGCAATCATATACACCACCCCAAAAAAAAAAAATCCTCTTACTGGCATAGGAAAGGCGATTATATGGCCTACCAATACATCTTAACAAGCATTTTCTATCACTCGCTTAAAATCAAATCAAAGGTCTCAAAGTGAGAATTCATTATTGAGAAAAATACGAACTATAAATTTGGACTAGTCAATAAGTTAGTTGATAGTCACATGACTATTTAAAAAATTATCTGCATTTTTCTTTCAGCTTTGCCCATTCAAATATGATCCAATGGTCTATATTTAGAGTTCTCATTTCTCACATTTACTGAGTATTCGCAATAGAATCACTCGCATACTAATAATGTAAAAATTTTCTACACTATAATTAAATCATAAATCGTCATTATGAATAATAAATTTGTTAACTTTTATAATAACTACTTTATAGATCACACCTTTATATTTACTGACAATATATACTTATTTTTTTGCTACATATATACCTATTAATCTCTAAAAAAATTACACAAAACTCATGTAATTTTTCATTCTTTAAAAGGATGTTTGCACAACACTTTAGCTCATGTTTATATCATCATTGTAACTTTAGTAATCTTCATTCCAATGTATTATTAATGTATAAATAACGAGTAAAATCATTTAACAAACATACAAACATGCCTTTAACCACTAATGCTCTTTTTGAAAAAGTGTTTAAGAAGTTAAAATCACACTTTAATGTGCATGTTTGTATTGCTGTTGTAACTTTGATAGCATTCATTCTAATGTACTATTAATGTATAAGTAACGAGTAAAATCATTTTGCAAACATATAAACATGACTTTAACTACTAAATCTCTTTTTAAAAAGTGTTTAAAAAGTTAAAATCACACTTTAGCATATGTTTGTATCGTCATTGCAACTTCAATAACATTCATTCCAATGTACTATTAACGTATAAGTAATGAGTAAAATCTTTTTGCAAACATACAACCATGCCTTTAACCACTAATGCTCTTTTCAAAAAAGTGTATTAGAAGTTAAAATCACATTTACAAAGTGCTATGCACCATGTTAAAAGAAAAATATATTCAACCTATACTTACTTTACTTTTTCTTTCATCTTACTTCAATCTAATTTTTTTTATCTTTCTTTTTATTTCATCACATTACTTATCACATCTATTTCTAACTTTTCCTTTTTTTCCTATTTTTGGCTTACTTCACTCCTTTTTTGGGTAGACATTTATTATTGCTCTAAAATGAATATGTATAGTATATTTGACAACAACAAAAAAACAGAATCAATTTTATGTCTAAATCCACCAGTTTTATCAAAAACATTTCGTTAATTTATGGTATATTAAAAAATTATATATCCTCATAGTTAATATTATAATATTATTTTCACTATTATTTATATTTTGTTCATAATCGTACACTAACACTATGTGAGGGAAGAAAGTGAAAGAGGAGAAAAAGTTTAAAATTTAAATTAAAAAGAAAGTAAAAAAAATTAAATTGTTGTTTCTAAAAATAAAATTTTCTTGCTATTTTTCTTTCACTTTCTCTCTAACTAAACAAAAGAAAAACCATGTTATCAATAATTTCTTTTTTTTCTTTTTTTTCCTTCCAATCAAACACAGCATAAAAAAACCATATCTAAACAATACTTTTATTAAAAATCAAAACCACTTTAAACCAAAACTAACTTTACAAAATTAGTGTCATTCAGAATCAAATTTACAAAGTCTCACATTGTATTCATTGAAGAAACAAGCATTAAGAAAGTGCACAACTCCCATCTTAAAAAGAAATCGAAACAAAGAAAGAAAAGATTCCCCAAACTACAAAAACAAAATTTCTAGGCCTCCATTCCACATTTAAATCAAAGGATCACATAAAAAACTTTACATAGTTACATATATATCACAGTAGAACACAGTCCAATATATACTAGTATAATATATATACTACACAAGTATCGTTGTTTCCTCCATCAAATTAATCATGCAGACACGTAGTTACTTACAATAACATACACACATACACATAACATAAAACTCATATTCATACATAACAACTCCTCATGATCAAGCTCCATCAAGCCACATCGATCTGCCTGACGTTTTTGTTTTCCAGCTTGGTCTCCATCTTGGGCACAGTCAAAGTGAGCACCTCATTCTCCAGCGTGCACCCAATCTGGTCGGTGTTGGTGTCCTCCGGCAGTTGGAACCACTGCAGGAAGTTGGCGCACCGCCTTTCGACGTAGTGCCAATTGTCATTCTGGTCCTCCTTCTCCTGCACCCGCTTCCCGCTTTTCTGTAGAATCTTATTCTCTTCCACTTGCACCTTCAGGTCCTCTTTCCACACCTCTGCCGTTAGGCTTGAATATGTTTTTAGTCCCTTAAATTTAAGGTAAGTTTATTTTCCGTTCTCCAAATTTAAAAGTGATCCCTGAAATTTAAAAAATCATGTTTTAGTCCTATTAACCAAATACAGTTAGTGAATTTGCTATACAAAACACACCTATTAGTGTCCCTGTTAGTGAAAACATCACATTAAACTTAACTGATATTGCACAACTGACTCAACTATCTTGTCAATGATGCTACAGGTAGTCTTAAAGGATTAAAACATGTTTTTTTCAAATTATAGAGACTAAAAAGATTACTTTTAAACTTGGAGGGCTAAAAATAAGCTTATCCTAAATTTGAAGGATTAAAAACATGTTTAAGCCCTGACATTATGTCCCCGCAACTCGCTCAGCTTGCATAAGAGGGACCTCGCGGGAGATACCAACGCACACACTCCTATCACACAGGGTATAACTGTCGTCTCCTTTTCCTTCATTTTTTATATCATCAGTTCTTGTCAAAAGTATTATGAATTCTCAAATATATATCATTTTGAACTTTCACCTTATTATTAACCAAAGGGTGGTCATGAAATAAAACTCAAATTAATTTCCTTAAGAACTTGAATTCATGTATCTCAAAATCCTAATTACTAAAACTTTACTAGTTGAGCTAAGTGGCATATTTTCTTTAGAATTTAAAAAGGACAAATAAAATATTAATTAAACCAGGCTTCTCCTTTCCTCGAAGGAAAAATTGAAGAAATAAGCTCTAATTAAGAAATAAAAAACAGTTTTTTCAATAAAATAAAAATATAATTGAAAGATATTCTAGTTAAAGACCAAATTGGACCAAACAAACCCATCTTAAATGGCTTTAATTTCTGAATTAATTAAAGCAAATATTGATGATACACATCATTAATATTTCTGGACATGACTCTGAACTGTGTAGCATGTAATGTCTACACCATGCTCAACTAAGGAGATAAGGTATATTGGGACTAAGCCCAAAGGGTAGGGCCTATGTTGTTGGAATTTTACATTCTAATAATTAATATGGACTGATATTATAAGCTAATTATGTTAGCTATTTATCATTAGTGGGCTTTATTTTATGTGGTCAAATTAAGTGAGCCCATTAGACTTTTAAATAAGATAATATGGGCTTAAATGAGCAGTGTTGGCTCATTAGGGAATAATGGGAACCCTATTAGGTTAACATACTATAAGAAGGCTATGGTCTCCAATATACCAAATCACAGAAAACTCATACTCCTTTCTCCCCATCTGACGAGAGGCTAAGGTCCCATCGGGAACTTAAGAGATTCGGTTGAGAAATAACCATAAATCCACCGGCTCTCTTTGTTTGTGTTCGTGATAAATTGCCTCGAAGATCCTAAGAAGAACACTTAGATCAGGAACCAATTATGGATCCAGGTATTTATCCTATCCTTAGTAATCCAGCAAGTTGGAGATCCTATGTGAGCAAGAACAGGGTTGTTCTTAATATATGCATGCTTTTATTATTATATCACTTCCACCTAAAGATCTCTCAAATTAAAGATTAAAGCATGCATGTAAAGAATTATTTCCAACATATGTTGCTAGAAAGAGAGATTTTTGTCAATCTTTTAAGCTCAATTGTGGAAGGAACTTGAAGCAAAGCAACACATAGAGACTTCGGAATTAAAAAATTTGCTGTGGGTTGCTTTGCTTATATAATAATTTCCATATATAAATTGTATTATAATTATTCAAAATAAATAAATATTTCTAAATATATGAACAATCTTTTAGATTTATAATAAACAATTTAAATTGTGATATAAGATTATTTTTAACCATTGACAAATTCTTTTAAAAAATATTAAAATTTAATTTAGATGTAAAAATAATAGATGGTAGATTAAAAGCAATATACAGTTAAAAAGATATACATATAAAGATAAAATGATGGAGGTTTGAGATTGTCAGGAGAGAAATTTTTTGACTAGTTAGAGGATAATATATGAAATATTTATTTAAAAGAGAGAATATTAAGAATATGTAATTGAGGCAGTGAAAAGAGTGACGATCTCAATCTGTAAATTGTGTATTCTAAATTAAAATATAAGAGTACATTTTCCTTATTAATAAAATAAATAAAGAAATTTTTATTAAATGATACGTAAGAAAAATGATGATTCTTTTATATTTTCCTATTTTATTATATTTTTCCTCTCTATGTGCCATGATAATTACATACGTAAATACAGAGTCAAATACCATCAAGCACATAGATTAACTAGGACAAATTTATTTCAACTTAACCAATAATCTTGGATATAAATTTTGAATATGCAACTATATTAAATACTTAAAAAAAATTATATATGAAGAAAGTAATTACAGATCCAAATAGCTATGATCTCTAAAACATAATAGTAAAATACAGACCCAAATAAAGTAACAGACCCTACAAATAATTACAAAAGTCAATCTGACTTGCGTTCTCTATGTCATAAATCACAAATAAAGTTATAAAAGACATTTTTTGGGTCATGCACTTCCTGTGGCTTACGCCAGGGATTCTTAAATAAAAAATAACCCATAAGTCAAAAAATAAAAAAATCAAGCAATGACCAGAGCCTACCATCAAAAAAAAAAAAAGTGATTAATAACTGATTAGTTTTTCAGAGATGCCCGCTGTTTTGTTACAGACCAGTAAATGCAACAAGGCCTTCTATTCCTATCCAACATTTTAATCAAAGCCTCAAGGGACCCACATTTACCCATCTGTTTCCTGACATTTCACCCACTCCACCCCAAACCATAAAACACTTCTAACCGCCGCACTTCTTACCATTCCCCATTTTTAAAATGTGTAGCTTTTAGAAAAGGGGTAAAAGCAGTCTTCAAGACGACGCATAGTCAAAACGTCTGTAGACATGAGAGGTGTTGCTCATAGAGGATGTGGGACCCCACTACGAAAGCGCATGAAATTCTAAACCCTATGAAACTTTTCAGAACATGAACTGTATATTTAAATCTGCTGTCTAAATTCTTCTTTCATACTCCAGAAACAGTATAACTAATATACACGAGATGAACGGTATATTTATATGCACTACACAATTGTTGTCTAGTTATTCTCTGTTGGACCCATGAAGCGTCGTGCTGAAGTAAAGAATCTGTGTATTCTTCTCTGTTGCAAGAAGTTGAATTGGTTTGTGGTAACGTCTTTTTCTCTATTTTCAAATTTACATTCGAGTAAAAATAATAGAAGAGGAAATGGTATGACTGATTTGATTTCTTATTGTTTCCTCATGTCATAGCAAAAAGAGAATGGGTTAAGAATATGAATGGTGCCTAAGTAAATAGATTATGAACTTCAAATCATGAGTGGTTCTGTGGTTGTCTAGGATGAAAATTACCTTTTTTTTAAAAAAAAGAAAATATATATTTGGTGAGACAGCACGAACTTTTCATTGAAGTGCTTTAAGACATTCATCTATATTCTTTGTATTATTGGTCAAACTTGCTTTTGTTAAGCTGACATAGTTCTATATATATAACATTAAGATTATATACTAATCAACTATGAAATGCTCGTAATTACAGTGTATTACACCAGAGATTAAATTGTATTAGTCACTAATAATAAGTATTTAAAATGCTATAAGGATATTGAAAATAATGATAAAAAAGTTGATTAATATTTATATTATAGATTATATATGTATATATATATATATATATATGTATATATATATATATATATATATATATTAATATTACAAACTTCAAAAATGTAAAATAAATAAAATTAACACTAATAATAAATATAACAATATTAATAAAATATAAACTCAAAAGCAATAGTAAACTATTACTATAATTCTAGGACAAAGAAAAAAAATGTTACAAGATATTCGTATAATAGTCTAAAATGAAAAAAAGTAGAAAAATAATATTATAAACAGGAAATAAACATTATAAAAATGACACATAATAATAAATTGTTATTATAGTAATAAAATATTATTATAAAAATAAAAATTTAAAAATATTACTTAAAATATAAGGCTTTTTCAAATTGATGAGAAAAATATAAAAATAAATTATTTATCAAAATACATCAAATTTATTGTATAATATGTGAAAATTAAATTTCAAAAATTAAATTCAAATTAACATTATTAAAATTAAAATAATCTTAAAATTCAAATTATCCAAAATAGAAAATAATTATCTCTCAACAATATATATGTACATTATAATCTTCAAACAAATGTAAAGTAAATGAAAAAAACACTAATAATGAATATAAACAATACTAATAAAAAACAAAAATAATAGTAAACTAATACTATAATATTAAGAAAAAAATATTACTACAATAATAATAAAATAATAGTCTAAAATTTCAAACCGTATAAAAATAATAATATAAATAATAAAATAAACATAATAAAAAGTCACAAATAATGATAAATTGTTATTATAATGAGAAAATTAATATTGTAAAATAAAAATTTAAAAATATTACAAAAATAAGAGGTTGATATACTTGTGCATTGCACGGGTACCAAGTCTAGTGTTTATACATACTATTAAATTTGTTTTTTGATATCTACATTGCGTGTTCTTACTCATTTGCATGTGCTAATAAGATTATAAATACAATATAAACATTAAGTTATCAAAATACCTACTCATTTGTTTAATCCTGTACATTTTTCATACAAATTGTCCCTACTCTCCATTTTCGATGATAACCATCCAAACCTTATTCTAAGCTATGTCATGAAAATCCCATCTTATTATTACATTACTTTTGGGTTTTCATTGAAGGTTATAGAAATTTTGTTACAATTTATTTTAATGTTTTAAAAATTACTTGGTATGTTAGAAAGTGGTGAATGAAATATATTGGGTGACATATTAGAGGATCAAATTCCAACATTTCATTACAATCTTAGGTAACAAAATCAATGCAATTGAGTTTTAAATTATTATTTTTTAGTCAATTTTTTCTTTTACATATATCACAACTTAACTAACCAAGTGTAATGGTCAGACATGTATTTCTTTTTGAACTTATTAACAGTAAGAGTAACTTGGAAAGACTAAATAAGCTACAAAGACTAAACTTTCGTATGTCTCTTTCATACTATACAATATTTGTATTCTTTTTCTAAACTTGGTGCCCCCCCGCCTTTTCTTTATAAGAAAATTTTATACTTAATAATGAGTGCAAATTATTTATAAAGTTAACTCAAAAGAACTTGAATGTGAACTTACTTGAACTATGTGAAGCTTATGTTATCATTTCAAATGTTTTCTCCTCTAGGTTTGTAATTTGTTTTTTACATTATTGCATATCTTAAGAAGTATCAAGATTGGAGGAAAAGGATGAATCTTTATATGTATAATATAGATATTACTGATATTAAGTCTTGAACAAATATACATAATAAAGGAGTTTAACATAAGGGACATATTAATAAAGTGGATGTCATGGAAATATCGGAAAATAAAATGTTAAACACAAAGATACCACAAGAAGGGGCATTGAATTGTGTTATGACAAATTTTTGCAAAACCTTTTTTAAAGACATATCTTCTGAAGGATGACTTAAAAGATATTTTAAAATGATATTGAAAGAAAGACAAATGCCATAGGTAAAAGCAGATAAGACATAAGACTTATACTGGTTTGTCTCACCCCAAAGACTACGTCCAATTCTTGGCAACAACCAAGTTCCACTAACTTATCCAAGTTACAAGTATTCTTTCAACAAGCCTCTTCAGGCTTAACTTAAGTAGTCTTTAACTTGCCTATCCAAGCAAAAACCCAAGTATTCTTTGAAACAAAGCCTCTTCAGGCTTCTACCAATTTCTTAGAGAAAAGGTTGATTGTGAGTTATCTTATTGAATTTATCGTCCTAACAGACGAATATACAATGAAGTACAAATAAGATTTTACAAGCAGTGTATATGAACATCAAAGCTTTTTCGTTAGATAGAGTTTTCAAATAGCCAGCCTGCTAACACTTGAGACTGAGATCTCCTCTTCTATTTATAGGCTTCTCCAGAAAAGTATTCGTTGTGAGTGCTTGCAGGAGACAACCTTTGTCTGGTGGAAAAGAGTCGAAGCATTAAATGCAGCATTTAATGTCTTACATCAACTTGACATATTGTTAAGATAAAGTAGTCTGATTATCTTAACCATTCTCGTACTCAATCTTGTAGCAGTAGACATATTTGCTTTTCTATTCTGACATATGCACGCACATTCCTTCTTTAACGTGTAAAGTTAACTTTCTTCGATAGTAGGTATGTAAACTTCATTTATTTTGAGTTTGTTTACGCTTATACAAGTAATCAGTGTGTAGATTGTTAGAACATCATCTAAAAGTTGTTTAGTTATTAAATCTTTTTCTTTAAGAAAAGGATAAAGATGTCATAAGCTTAAGTGATCAGACGATAGTGAAATATGAGTGACCAGACGATTACTTAAAAAAAAAACTTTTTAACTATTTGTTATTATCAAAACATTTGAGGGTTACAAAATCATCATTTATCTTAACATAAAATTAAAGAAAAAAATAGACAAAAGACATGAATAATCTTGTGTTTTTGAAATATCTTGTGTTATTTCATTTATTTTACAAATAAATTTGTTAAATAAATTTTTTCTTCTTTATATTAATTTTAAACTATTAAATTCTAAAGCATTTACTACCAAAAAAATAAATACTAGAGCATTCACATTTTTAAAATCATGTGTTGATTACTTAATTGAAAATTTTAACTAAATAAAAGCATTTTATAACATGAATTTTAATTTTTTTTTTCTAATATATTAGGTACCCCCACATCAAAGCTCGTTTTTGTCTAACCAGCTCTATAACAAAGGGACGCACCTTTAAATCCAATATCATCGTTTTTATTTTGAATCACTATTACAAGATTCAAAAAACAATTAAGAAAATATGCCCATTTTTAGTACCATTTATTATGCTTTTATCTAAGCTTAAATAAATTTTTGGTCCTTTATTTTTTATTAAAATTTATTTTGGTCCTTTATCTTTTAAAAGATTTATCTTTGTTCTTTATCTTTTAAAAAATTCATTTTAGTCCTTTAATTCTCAAATTTGAATGAATGTTGTTTTTTTGTTAAAAGTGATCGTTTTCGATTTGGGGACAAGATTTTGAACTATTTTTTGATCGATTCTAGACCTAAAACTTGTCCCATTAGATTCACCTACATGAAAATTGTGGATCCCAATTAATGTTCGAACCAAAAAAGGCCATAAATGTGGTGAAAAATATGTGAAAAATGAGTCCCACGAGCAACTAAAAACTGAAAAATCTAATATCAAATTATTTTTTGATTACTCATGGAACTCACTTTTTACTCGTTTTTTACTATGTTTATGGCCCTTTTTGGTTCAAACATTAGTCAGGTTTCATAATTTTCATGTAAGTAAATCTAATAAGAAAAGTTTCGGGTCTTGAATCAATCAAAAAAATTTTCAAAATTGTGTCTCAAAATCGAAAATGATCACTGTTAGTGAAAGGACAACATAGACTCAAATTTGAAAGTTAAATGACTAAAATTAATCTTTTAATAGATAAAAGACCAAAATAGAATTTTAGTAAAACGACAAAGGACCAAAAGTATATTTAAGCCTTTTATCTAAAACATTGTTTCTTCTAATTGAGAAAAATTTATCCTTCATATGTACATGTTTTTACTCTGTTGCTCCTCTTTATTTTCATGCTTGCAACTATCCTTATTTCTAGCCATAAAATTAACTTGGTAATCGTATCTATTATCAAGAGCTAGGATGTATCACGAAGATACCATTTCACGACATAAAGGTGTGATCAACTCCTCGGTACATCTCTTATGAATATGTATCACACGCTCCACGTTGATTCTTCTTTATATTCTAATAGTACTCACAACTTTGTACAAAAGTCAAGAGACACATAACGCGTTGCTCAAAAGATGTGGGCCCACCAGGAGCTACTAAGAAAGCACTTCAAGACTCTGCATCATTAAGTCTTTGTTTAATAAAGAGGAAAGAAATAAATAAGAAAAAAAATAAGTTAAGAGATGAGAAATAAATAAGAAATAATTTGAAATTTTAAGTTATTTGGTAAGAAAGAAATAAATGAAAAATAAAAGAGAGATAAAAAGGTGAAATAAAAATAGGTAAAAAATAGAATGAAAATAAATAATAAGACTCACAAAATATTTAAAAATTTCTTACCTATTTTTACTCAATTAAACCACCTATATTTTTAAAAACTCAAATTTCTTCTCTTTTTCTCTTCTCTGCACCAAACAAAGCATAAAGCAAATGAAACTTCACTCGGAGCCTCTTGAGAAAGCACTTGAAGACCCTGCATTATATGCTAAGAAAGCGCGTGAAGACACATTTGGATTTGGATCATTTGCATCAATCTTCCGGAGACAAGCCAAGAGGCATTTGGATTGCCTACAGTTGGCTTGAGGTAACACACAGTAACCCACATTCAGACAATCTTCAACCCTTGGATTCATCCAATGCTACACATCGATTCTGCAATGTCAAAAAGTGAAGAGACTTGAAACGTGTAGCTCAGAGGATGTGAGACCCACTAGGAACCTGCTAAGAAAGCACGTCAAGACTGTGCATCATAGCAAACGAAACTTCTCGGAAACTTACTCGACATGAACAGTATATTTACATCTCTTGTCTATGTCTTCTTTATTTATATGCACTGCACAACTGTTGACTACTTGTTCTCTGTTAAACACCCGAAGATCTTGCGTTGAACTAAAGAATCTTAGTATTCTCATCCGCTGCAAGAAGTTAGGTTGATAAGGTATTTTTCTCCATTTTCAATTTCACCTCCCACATAGAAATACTAAAAGATGAAATGATATGGCTAAGTGTATTACCTATTGTTTTCCCATGTTTTAACAGAAAGAGAATGGTTAAGAATGTGAATGCTGCCCTGAGAATGTATTATGGACTTTAAAACATGAGCCATTCTATGGTTGTCTATGATGAAAAGTAACTTGTTTTTTTTTTTAAAAAAAAAAATATATGGTGAGACAGCATTAACTTTTCATTGAAGTACATAAAGACATTCATTGATATTCTTTGTATTATAATAATTTTAATATATAATCTGTATTATAATTGTTCATAATAATAAATATTTTTGAATATATAAATTTTTAGATTTATAATAAATAGTTTAAATTGTGATATAAAATTATTTTTACCCATTGACAAATTCTTTTAAAAAATATTAAAATTTAATTTAGACATTAAAATGATAGATGGTAGATTAAAAGTAATATATAGTTAAAAAGATATACACATAGAGATAAAATGATGAAAGATTGAGATTATTAGGAAAGAAACTTTTTGACTGGTTAGAGGATAATATATGAAATATGCATTTAAAAGAAAGAATATTAAAAATATGTAATTGAGACAATGAAGAGAGTGAAGTCTCAATCTCTAAATTATGTATTCTAATTTAAAATATAAGAATAAATTTTTCTGAATAATAAAAATAAATAAAGAAATTTTTTATTAAATGATACATAAGAACAATGATAATTCTTTTATGTTTTTGTATTTTATTATATTTTTCCTCACTATGTGCCATGATAATTACAGACCCAAATAGATATTATCTCTAAAACATAATAGTAAAATACAGACCCAAATAGAGTAACAAAACCTATAAATAATTACAAAAGCCAATCTGACTTGCGTTCTCTATGGCTGTCATAAACCGCAAATAAAGTTATAAAAGACATTCTTTGCGTCATGCACTTCCCCGTGGTTTACTCCACGGATTCTCAAATCAAGAATGACCCATAAGTCAAAAAATAAAAAAGATCAAGCAATGATGAGACCCCACCATGAAAGAAAAAAAAAAGTGATTGATAATTGGTTAGTGATGTACTTCAGTGCTTTTTTGTAATTTTTTGTTTTTAACATTGTCCTTATGCTTTAGCACTTTTTATTTTTAGTCTATGTTGTCCAGCTCCGTTATAAAAAACGTTAAATTGCCTATGTTATAATGACATCAACACTTGGCACGTCAGCAACAACATCATAATGACGTCATCGAGACGTCATTGTGTGACATGTTAGCACAAGTGACATGTCATCACTGTCACATCAGCAAAAGTGCCACATCAACAAAAAGTGTCACGTCAACAATATTGTCATATCAGCAATAGTGCCACGTCATCGTTACGGTAGAATGACTAAAAATAAAAAAAATTACAAGGACTAAAAATGAAAAAAAGGAAATTAGAGGGATGAAAAATGAAAAAAAATACATTGACTACAAGAAGAAAAAAGGACATATTTGCAGGCATGAAAAAAAAATTAACCAATCCTTTGCTACATCTCTGAAATATTTTTGACGATTTTCACAATTTTTTACTATCAATTAACCAATCATACGGTTCCATTTATTGTCTATTTTCATTTATTTTTACAACCTTCACACTATACCTAAAGCTACCAAAAAAATTTTTATAGTAGCCACAACCCATATTTTATTTAAAAGAAAAAAACAAGCACTAACACAGTAATTATTTATGGCATTTAAACTTCAGAGAAATCCAAACAAGTCGATCAAAATCAAAACTATAAGCAGAAGAGGAAGTAGAGAAGACTAGCACATGCAAGAATGGTGATTATCATTGCATGTAAGACTAAAAAAACACATGCAAGAATGGTAATAAGACATCTTCATATGATAATTCATTAAACTAAGATACAACTTGAATTAACCAAAATTGATTCAAAAAGGGAAGACAAAACTCAATTAATATGTACTAACAATAGGTATGCAGAAGTCACAGATCAAATGAAACAATTAAGAGTAACTAGATTGATTAAGAAAAGTAAAAAACTTGAAAGAGATAAATGAGCTGTTAAACCAAATTTGGTCATCTATGTTAGGCTAATGTGAGAATAATAACATCCTCATCCTACAAATAAACAAATTACTATAGAACTAAAATTTACTCTAGAAGAATGTGTAGATGAGACCAAATCCTTAAAATCAGAGGTAGCCCTCTATATAGAACACAAGCAGCAACACACAAAAACGAAAAAATGCACTTGATACACTTTAGTCATCCTCTACTGTCAAGTCATTTAGATAATTATGCCAATCATAACAACGGGTCCAGCCAGCCACATTTCATATATATATGTATCATTTTCCTATTCAATTGGATATTTGGATTGATGATGATGAGTTAGCCAGTGCTGCAGTTATGTTTTTGTTATATCTTTGGATCATGTTGGCACATGAGCATAGGATTGGCCCAGCAATTTTGATTATATGGTAGTATTTTTATCTTGGAGTACCTACTCTTTGGTCATAGTATTTTTATCATTAAGATTTTTATTTTATATTAAGTATAAATTAAATTTATACATTATATTTAAGGCTTAATTTTTTTTTGTGCCTACAAATATGTTCTTTTTTTTTTTTCCATTTTTCATCCCTGTACATTCTTTTTTTTTCTTTCATTTTTAGTCCCTATAATTTTTTTTTTCATTTTTAGTCCCTCTACAATAACGATGATGTGACACTGTTGCTAACGTGGTGGTGATGACATGTCACTTGTGCTAACATGTCACATGATAACGTCATCATGACGTGATTTGCTGATGTATCACATGTTGACATTAGCAATTTAATGTTTTTGTAACAAAGTTGGACAATAAGGACTAAAAATAAAAAAGCGCTAAAGTACAGGAATGATTTTGAAAAAAAATTTACAAGTACAAAATATAAAAAAAATGCTTAAGTATAGGAACGAAAATTATATTTAAACCTTGATTAGTTTTTTTAGAGATGCCCATTATTTTGTTACAGTCCCGTAAATGCAAAATCCAAAACTATCCTATCCATGTTTAGGCTAGGCCGCGAGGGTCTTGCAAATGCAACACAAGCACCACCAAGGCCTTCTCTTCTTATCCAACATCTTAATCAAAACCTCATTGAACCCACATTTACCTAACTATTTCCTCGCCTTTCACCCACTCCACCCCAAACCATAAAACACTTATAACTGTCGCACTTCTTACCATTCCCCATTTTCAAAATGTATAACAATTAAAAATAAAAGCATAGGATCAAAATTGCCTAATTACTACCAAAAACACAATTAAGCTTTTATAAAAGGGTAAAAGCAGTCTTCAAGACTCTGTGTAATGCCTGACCGATTTCAGGATCGATGATCGTCCCCACAAACTAATACAAGACTTTTCAGCATGTTTTGTCCCCACTCACACGCTTCCTGAAAAACTTCCTAGGAGGTCACTTATCCCAAAATTGCTCCAAGTCAAGCACGCTTAACTATGGAGTTCTTAAGTAATAGGCTATCGAAAATAAATGCATCTTGTTAGTATAGGTAGAACTTATTAATTCCTTTAAGCTATTCTCAACTATATAGTCTCAAACCTATACAGCCTCTGAATTTCTCTCATTCTGGTGTGTATTCGATTCATTCATGTGCCCTTCCCGCTGGAAGCCTGCCAAGAGTCGCTCCTTATTCATGCCTTATCTCTTTTGGAGCGGCAATCACTCCCCTCCATTGTCAGCGCTCGGGATGTTACACTCTGCATAGTCAAAAAGTCTAGAGACATGAGACATGTTGCTCATAGAGGATGTGGACCCACTACGAAAGCGCATGAAATTCTAAACACTATGTCACGAAAATCCCATCTTATTATTACATTATATTTGGGTTTTGATTGAAGGTTACAGAAATTTAATTACAATTTATTTTAATGTTTTAAAAATTACTTGGTATGTTAGAAAGTGTTGAACGAAATATAGTAGGTGACATATTAGAGGATCAAATTCCAATTTTTCATTACAATTTTAGGTAACAAAATCAATGCAATTGAGTTTCAAATTACAATTTTTTTAGTCAAATTTTTCTTATACATATATCACAATTTAACTAACCAAATGTAATGCTCTGACATGTATTTATTTTTGAACTTATTAATTAATAGTAAAAGTAACTTGGAAAGACTAAATAACCTACAAAGACTGGACTTCTGTATTTCTCTTTTATACCATACAATATTTGTATTCTCTTTCTAAAGATGGTGTCCCCTCCCCCCTCTTCTTTTTTCTATATAAGAAAATTTTTATACTTAACAATGAATGCAAATTATTTATAAAGTTAAGTCAAAAGAACTCGAATGCAAACTTACTTGAACTACTTGAAGTTTATGTTATCGTTTCAAGTCTTTTCTCTTTTAGGTTTGTAATTTGTTCATTTATATTATTACATTTCTATAAAAAGTATCAAGATTGGAGGAAAAGGATGAATCTTTATATGTATAATATAAATATTACTGATATTAAGTCTTGAACAAATATGCATGATAAAGGAGTTTAACATGAGGGAAATACTATTAAAGTGGTTGTCATGGAAATATCAGAAAATGAAATTAAAGAAAAAATAGACAAAAGACATGAATAATCTTGTAATTTTGAATTATTTCATTTTTTTTACAAATAAATTTGTTAAATAAATTCTTTCTTCTTTATATTAACTTTAAACAATTAAATACTAAAACATTTATTACCAAAAAAATAAATACTAAAGCATTTACATTTTTATAATCATGTGTTGATTACTTAATTAAAAAATTTAACTGTATAAAAGCATTTTATAACATGAATTTTAATTTTTTTCTAAAATATTAAGTACCCCACATCGAAGCTCATTTTTGTCTAACCAGCTCTATAACAAAGAGACGCACTTTCAAATCCAATATCATCATTATTTTTATTTTGAATCACTGATACAAGATTCCAAAAACAATTAAGAAAATATGCCCATTTTTTAGTACCATTTATTATGCCTTTATCTAAAAACATTGTTTCTTCTAATTGGGAAAAATTTATGCTTCATATGTACATGTTTGCTCCTACTTATTTTAATTCCTGCAGCTATCCTTATTTCTAACCATAAAATTAACTTGGTAATCGTATCTATTATCAGGAGCTAGGAATGTATCACGAAGACACCATCTCATGACACAAAGGTGTGGTCAACTCCTGGGTACATCTCTTATGAATATGTATCACACGCTGCACATTGATTCTTCTTCAAATTCTAATATTACTCATGACTCTGTATGGTCAAAAAGTCAAGAGACATGGAAAACATTGCTTAGAAGATGTACGACCCACTAGGAGCTGCTAAGAAAGCACTTGAAGACTCTGCATCATTATAGCAAATGAAACATCACTAGGAGCCTCTTAAGAAAGCACTTGAAGACTCTGCATTATAGCAAATGAAACTTCTCAGAAACATACATGACATGAACATGCAAAGAAAGCGTGTGAAGACACATTTGGATTTGGATCATTTGCATCAATCTGCCCGAGACAAGGCAAGAGGCGTTTGGATTGCCTGCAGTTGACTTGAGGTATCACACAGTAACTCACATTCAGACAATCTTCAACCCTTGGATTCATCCAATGCTACACATCGATTCTGCATTATCAAAAAGGGAAGAGACATGAAACGTGTAGCTCAGAGGATGTGAGACCCACTAGGATGCTAAGAAAGCGCGTGAAGACTCTGCATCATAGCAAACGAAACTTCCGGAAACTTACACGACATGAGCAGTATATTTACACCTATTGTCTAAGTCTTCTTTATTTATATGCATTGTACAATTCTTGACTACTTGTTCTCTGTTAAACCCCAGAAGCTCTAGTGTTGAACTAAAGAATCTTAGTATTCTCTTCTGTTGGAAGAAGTTAGGTTGCGTCTGTGATAAGGTATTTTTCTACATTTTCAATTTTACCTCCACATAGAAATAATAAAAGATGAATGATATGGCCAAGTGGGTTACCTATTGTTTTCCCATGTTTTAACTGAAAGACAATGGTTAAGAATGTGAATGCTGCCCTGAGAATATATTGTGGACTTCTAAACATGAGCCATTCTATGGTTACCTATGATGAAAAATAACTTTTTTTAAAAAAAAAAATAAAATTGGTGAGACAGCATTAACTTTTCATTGAAGTGCATAATGACATTCATTTATTTTCTTTATATTATTGGTCAAGCTTGCTTTTGTTAAGCTGACGATAATTCTGAGGGCATCAGCTTCAAATTGCCATTCAGATTGGTCTTCTAAAATTCTCTTTTAATCTAAGTAGTTAGTTATTAGATTTGTGAATTTTAACTGATATGATGGTTTAATTTCTAATTGTTTCCATTTGCATGATTATCTATGCTGTTGTGAACATGTGCTTTGCAGATTTAAGTTCTTTTCCAGTTGATGTCAATGCTTTTCTCATGGCCTAGGTTGTCTAAGGCTAAGTTAATATTCTAGAAGCACCTACTACTAGTAATAGAAGCTGAACCATGCATGTTGGATTTCAACCTTGTTTTGCTTGATGGAAAGCAAACACACTTTGGTTATAATACACATTTCAGGTTTTATTTCCAGGCCAATCGAAATAAGCTTTATTATAAATTGGACCGAATTCTAAGTGCTTTACTGCTTTCTCTGTTTTACCAGTCTTTTTTTTCTGGCATACAGACGAAAATCAAGCACTGGTTGACTTACAAAGAAGCTGAAACATAAAGGATTCAATTGTCAATATCAGTTTGTATTTAAAGTGGAGATAATTCTAAACAATCTGTCCATTAAACAGCTGCAGTGTCTTGAACATACTGCATATATTTCAATCAATGTTAGATATAAGACAGTCATCTGTTTGATAATATGTCAAGGAAATATTGATCTGAATTTGAAGTTTAGGACTTTAGGTTTTGATCTGCTCTGCTAGAGTGTAATCTGAAGTTTTGATTCATTATTCATGTTATTAGGCTTTTTTATATCTAATCATTTACTTAGATTTTGATATGTTCAAATGGACTATCAGCTTTCCCGAGTCCAAAGCAAGCCACTAATCAAGGCAAAAGAAATCTCCAAGGATCACAAAACACCTCAAAGTCACACTAGCAACTTGGCAAACATTTGTCTAGTTGTTCTTTCGTAGGTGAGCAAGAGTATGAACTTTGAAGTTTGAACTGTTTGATCTCATCTTAGATAGATTTATTAATTCCCACAAATAATATAAAGGACAAGTTTCAACTTTCAATAACACATTGAAAAATAAAAGCCTTATTTATTTCTTCAAGTGTAGTGTTATAACCATTGCAGGCGCAGCACTTGGAATTCAAAATGGCTGAGCAGCAAATGATCAGTGCTTTTGCTTCTTCCTCTAACTCTTCTTCTGTTGCGTCTTCTAAAAAATATGATGTTTTTCTGAGCTTTCGAGGTGACGACACTCGCAAGAACTTCACAAGTCATCTTTGTGAAGCTTTGATGCAAAAGAAAGTTGAAACCTATATAGACTACCGACTTCAAAAGGGGGATGAAATCTCACCAGCACTTATCAAAGCCATCGAAGATTCTCATGTATCTGTTGCAATCCTCTCAGAGAACTATGCTTCCTCAAAGTGGTGCTTGGAAGAACTATGCACGATTCTTGAATGCAGGAAAAACCAAGGACAAATTGTGATGCCAGTTTTCTTCAACATAGATCCAGGCCATGTGAGGAAGTTGGCTGGGAGCTATGGGAAAGCCTTTGCAAAACATGAGAGAGAACCCAGGTGCAATAAATGGAAAGTTGCTCTCACCGAAGTAGCCAATTTAGCTGGGTGGGACTCTCGAGAGAGGTAAATAAAATAAATTGAGAGTGACTAAATTTTCTGAAAGAAAAAAGAAATGAGAAAGTTAATGTAATATTTTTAAATTGAGTTGGCCAAATTTGATTCTAAATCCAACAGAAAGAAAAGAATGATGAAACTATGACACAAGATATCAAATTAAAGTGAACAGTGATTGTTATAGTTGTTTCCTTCTTTCTTGTGTGCTTGTGCAATGCAAGTGCTGCTCTACAGTGAAGTTTCTTTGTCTATGAATGTGTCTAATTGTGTAGAGTTAAAAATAATCCTTTTTAATTGTAGTTGAATAAACAACAAAATAAGAAATGCATAACAAATAATAAATTAAATAGAACTTCCTTTATATGGTTTGGAAAATTCTCCTCAATGCTAGGTCTCACTATGTTTTCATTATGTGAACAACAATATTCCGATAGTATATTATACACATTGAAGTAATATGTACAAATAAACAATGATAATTTATTGTAGTTTACTCCTTTGCTTTGAAGTTTACTTTTGAAAAATATTTCAAATATTTTCTCTTAACTAACACAAAAAATAAATTTTAAACACTGATATTTCTATGACACCTTAACTTCTCTTATAAATTATAAAATTTGATCCTATCCATTAATTGCCGTGTATGTGTACTTGCTAACTTCTAATACTGTTACATGCATGTGAGCATACTTTTTGTAGTATAACAACTTTCATGGTAGTTTGCTTAAGAAGGTCGTTGTGTAGAAAAAAGAGAGATATTGATTATCTTCTCTAAGTCATTGGATTTTTCATTCCTTAATTATTTTTTTTTGGTTTTTCTCTATTACACTACCTAGGATTATCATTTGTACGTATAGTTATGTTTTTTTCTTTTTTATTTGAATTTGTTAGACTTATAACACATTATTTATTTCTTTGTTGCCCTTTTCGTGTGCTAGGATTGAATTGGAACTTCTTAAGGACATTGTTCGAGTCGTTTTGCAACAACTGACTCTTAGATACTCAAACCAACGTAAAGGGCTGGTTGGAATTGAGGACAATTATGAAAAGATTGAATCATTACTGAAAATTGGCTCAAGTGAAGTTAGAATCCTTGGAATATGGGGCATGGGTGGCATAGGAAAGACCACTCTTGCTGCCGCCTTCTATGCCAAACTGTCTCATCAGTTTGAAGGTGCTTGCTTCCTCGCAAATATAAGGGAAAAATCAAGCAAGCATGGACTTGAAGCTTTGTGTAATAAACTTTTTTCTGAGTTGCTAGGGAATGAAACTCATTGTTATGATGCAACCTTTTTAGTACCTGATTTTGTCATGAGTAGGCTTGGACGTAAAAAAGTTTTGATTGTGTTGGATGATGTGGCTACTTCAGAGCAATTAGAATATCTAATTGGTGGTTGTGCTTTGTTGGGACTAGGAAGTAGAGTCATTGTTACAACTAGAAACAAGCAAATATTTAGACCAGATGATGAAATATGCCAGGTTGAGGAATTGAGCTCTCATTATTCTCTTCAGCTTTTCTGTTTGACTGTTTTTGGAGAAGAACAACCTAAAGATGGATATGTAGATCTATCAAAAAGAGCAATTTCTTATTGCAAAGGTATTCCTTTGGCTTTAAAAATTCTGGGTGCAAGTCTTCGTCGAAGGAGTAAAGAGGCATGGGAAAGTGAATTGAAAAAACTCCAAGAGATTCCAAATACGGAAATTCACAACGTATTAAAATTAAGTTATGACGGCTTAGATCGTTCTGAAAAGGACATCTTTTTACACATTGCATTCTTCTTCCAAGGAGAAGCAAGAGATTTGGTAACAAGTCACCTGGAAGCTTGGGGATTCTTTGCGGCATCTGGGATAGAAGTCCTTTCGGACAAAGCTCTCATAACAATTTCAGATTGCAATCAGATAGAAATGCATGACTTGATACAGCAAATGGGTCAGGAAATTGTTCATCAAGAATGCATCAAAGACCCTGGAAGACGAAGTCGAATATGGAAACCTGAGGAAGTGCGTGAAGTATTGAAATATAACAAGGTAAGTGGATTCAATTATTTCTTTTCTATAATACATATTTCTTTATCATGTAGCTAGTATGATAGCCCTGCCGATTATTTTTCAAAATTTTGTTTGACAGGGAACTGATGATGTTGAAGGCATAATTTTAGATTTGGATACATTAACTGAGGATCTATGTTTGAACTCTGATTCCCTAGCAAAGATGACTAACATGAGATTTCTTAAGATCTATAGAAGGGGAAGTAATGGAAGATTTAACGTGTACCTGCCTAACGGTCTCCAGTCATTGTCTTATAAATTAACGTGCCTTTGTTGGGATGGATTCTGTTTAGAGTCTTTGCCGTCTAACTTTTGTGCTGAGCAGCTTGTAGAGTTTCGCATGGCTGATAGCAAGGTTAAAAAGCTTTGGGACGGGGTTCAGGTATGAATGTGGCTGTACGTACTACATTTTTGTTTTTGTCAATTTGTAAAGGTACAGGAGAAAGTCCTAATTGGTAATTGGTCTTGTGCTGCCTCAAGTGAAGCTCACTCACAAGAACCACACCTAGGATGGTGTGCCTCTATTCATGCTTAGGTTTCTCTTTTAGTTATGGCTCATGATTAAGAAGTTAATGATTTCTTAACAATGTGATGCATCTTTCTTATTACAGAATCTTGTGAATTTAAAGAAAATTGACCTTTCGGACTCCCGACACCTGATTGAGATCCCAAATTTATCCAAGGCAAAAGAACTTGAAAGATTTGCTCTTGATTATTGTGAAAGCTTGCGTCAGCTCCATCCATCCATGTCATCTCTCCCAAAGCTTAGATATTTGTCTCTACGTTTCTGCAGAGAGGTTGAAAGCCTTAATGTTCTTTCAAAATCTCTTTGTGAACTGTACGTCATTGGTTGTTCATCTCTCAAGGAATTCTCAGTGGCATCAGAGGAAATGAGAATATTGCACATATCTTTCATCGCTATATGTGCACTGCCATCATTCATTTGGCGTAATAGGAAACTTATTGATCTTCAGCTAGAGGGTTGTAACAATGTTGGCAAGTTATCACCCCACATAAAATCCATTACATCACCAGACCATTCTGGGTGCATTCAGCACAATGCATCCAATTTGTCATTCTTACAAGCAGACTTTCACAACATTGGCAATTTATTGTCTTTAGAAACGCTACACCTAAGTGGATTCAATGTTGAGAGCTTGCCTGCAAACATCAAAAACCTTTCATTGTTAAGAGAGCTTGACTTACATGATTGCAGGAAACTCGCGTCTCTGCCAGAGCTTCCACCATCCCTGAGAGAGCTTGACTTACATGATTGCAGGAAACTCGTGTCTCTGCCAGAGCTTCCACCATCCCTGAGAGAGCTTGACTTACATGATTGCAGGAAACTCGTGTCTCTGCCAAAGCTTCCACCATCCCTGACATGGCTTGACTTACGTGATTGCAGGAAACTCGTGTCTCTGTCAGAGCTTCCACCATCCCTAAGAAAGCTTGACTTATGTCATTGCAGGAAACTCGTGTCTCTGCCAGAGCTTCCACCATCCCTGAGTGATCTTTGGTTACTTGATTGCAGGAAACTCGTGTCTCTGCCAGAGCTTCCACCATCCCTGAGAGAGCTTAACTTATATGATTGCAGGAAACTCGTGTCTCTGCCAGAGCTTCCACCATCCCTGAGAGAGCTTGACTTAGATGATTGCAGGAAACTCGTGTCTCTGCCAGAGCTTCCACCATCCCTGGAAGAGTTGAAGCTCTTCGGCTGCACTTCTCTGGACACAGGCTTCACTCAACGGATAATGTTACAACACATGTTACAGAACATGCCTCATCTCTTAGATGATTGGAACAGATACAACAGGTATTTCATTGTCCCGGGAGACCATGTGACGGTCAAGTGTGGGTTTCGTACAACAGGAAGTTCAATGACTATTCCTCATCTCCCACTATCTGACTTGTACGGTTTCATTTATTGCATCATTCTTCCTAAGGAATCATTCGAAGGAGTTGTTTCATGTTCTATCCGTCAAGATGGCAAACAGGTCGGCTTGGGCAACAATTCTCGTCCAATTTGGGACTATTTAATTTCAGATCACGTGGTATTTTGGTGTGGTAAAAGGCCGCACGGTCTTTTTAGTGACACACCAATTGAATTTGAATTTTATTTCTCGTATGATGACAATCGTAAACACGAAGACGGTCAAGTGAGAATAAAAGAGTGTGGGGTCTTCCCGGTATATGACTCAGAATCGGGGCTGAAGGTGTTTGGTAGTAGTAATGAGTCACAGCCCAGAGCAAGGCTCTAATAATGAAAATGAATTGGAATGGGATCAACTTCTTCATGTGATTACTTCATCAGTATGAAACTCCACCCGCTCCTTGATTGTAGGCTCCTCATTGGTTACATTTTTCTTAAATGAAATTAGTCCTTCAAATATAGAAATTATCAGTTGGGAATTAGCTCTAGAAAATTGTGCTTACCAAATTAAAATAACATTGTGCTGTATCTACATGTTGAGCAGGTTTTCTTTTGAAACACTTGTTGAAAATATCGATGGGAAATGAGCACTAGCTTGGTGGAAGAGTCAAAGCAGTACTTAATTGTTTGGTGGTCCATTTCTCTCATTTAGAAATAAAAAAGGACAATATTGTGGTATTTATTCTACAGAATCCTTAGACACAGTAGATGATTGATATCAAACTGTGATGGTAATGGATTGGTGATTCAAAATTTAGATATAAAAGTGCATTTTGGTTTGTAGCTTTTAGCTATCCAACTGTTGGAATTAATTGTGATTTGGTTTTATTCTCGAGAGTTGTATATATCACGATGATGTAACAAGGTGCAATTTTTGGCCATTCATTTCTTTTATGATATTAAAACCTTAAAAGTAATAAAAAATATCAAATTATGAGTTAGGTTATTAACTCAACACTGAAGAGTTGGCAAAGCATCTTCAATCTTGTTTATTGGGATAATATTGTTTTTTACTTGATAATTAAGTTAGGTCATCATTGAACTCAAAGAAGTTATAGGGACCTATAATCTGCTAAACAATGAAATAGTTAATTGAAAAGGAAATAACAATATTAAATTCTTAGATGGAAAAAAAAAACTTTATATTACTTTCTTTTACTCCTTCAAAATGATCATAATATTTATCTAAGGAAATCACTAGAGTTCATTAACTTCGTTAACTAGAATGTAATATCCTTATGAAGTTCTCCATCCTCAGCTAGTTTATCCATAATAAGTTTTGTACATGTTTGTTTACTTCAACTTAAAGTTCTTTCCAGGAAAATCACTATCGCATTTGTTAACTTTATTAATCTTGTACATTTCATTACAAACTAGATGTATAACCGCGTGTTGCGCTGATGTTAATTATTTAATTATAATTATTAAATTAAATAAAAATGATGAAGAGATATGTAAAAAATTGACACATTAAATAAAATAGAAAATAACTTTAATTATATACATATAGTATTATCATTTGACAAAAGTAATGGTACTATTTTGAATTCGAAAATAATATAAAAAATGAGTGTATATACTTTTTAAAGAATTTAATTAGAATGCACTAATAGTGTAAAATGTATGATAAATTTATCAACTTTTATAAAAATTACTTTAAAAGTTATTCTTAGAATATTATTTTATTAATTGACAGCGTAAAAATCTTTGCATAGTCAGTGCATGAAAATTACACTCTTATTTAAAAAGAGAATTTTTTTTCTTTTCCAAAGAAACTATTTTTCATTAAATAATGATTTATTTTATTTATATAAATTTAACACCAATCTTCTTGTACAAAAAGACAAAGTATCCTCAATTTATAAATATTATGTTTTAGGTTTAATTACTAATTTGGTCCCTTAATTTATTTATTTTATTCAATTAGGTCCATTTTTTAGTAAAAATGTTTAATTAGGTCCCATTATTTTCAAAAACATTGCAATGTTGCCCTTTTTGTCTAAAACAAGGTAATTTTTTATTACAATATTTTTCATGCCATTTAGTGTAACATTAGACCAAAAATGATGTTATTTTGGGTGAAAGGGTAAATTGAAACATTTTTTAAATAATGGGAGCTAATTGAACTTTTTAATAAAAGAGAGACCTAATAAAATAAAATAAATAAATTAAAGGACCAAAATTAGTAATTAAATCTATGTTTTACCATAGTTCTAAGAGCTAAATTAAAATATTAACATCTATGGTGTAACATTACAATTAAAGCAAAATTAAACTACTTCAATTTTAGAATTTAACCTTTTTTCTTTGTCATTTTATTACATTATAACATGGTAAACAAGGAAACATCAACAAAAATATCACAGTTGTACATATAAACATAATACATATTATATTTATATAAATAATAAAAAATATTATAAATAATAAATAAATAAACCAAGTATTTAATGGTGTTCATATAATTATCATCTTTTTTTATCAAAATTATTAAAAGGTAATATTTAAATAATTTATATATTAGAGATATTTTTAAAATTATTGAAAATACAAATTATATAATAAATAGACTTTTAAATCATTCCTAAATATTCTAAATGCTAATAAAACAATTTATTTAGATCTTTAAAGTAGTTACTATTTTAGTTGTATTTTTTCATTACAAAATAATTGTAAAAATTGCAAGGGAGGCATAGATATTATCATTCATGCAGCTTCTCGAAAGATTTTTTTTTCTTCTGAATTATGACTTATTTTGGTATTCTCAAGAGTTAAGAATAAAAGATTTTTAAATTTTCTAATTAGCGTAATATCTTACTCTTAAATATTTAGTTGGGAATGTGTTTATATATTTATGTTATTATCTTAAGTGATATTACCAACAAATTTTTGTTAAATAATCAATATCATTTGAAAAAGATATGTTTCATGTAATATATATGTATATACACATACACATACATATACACATATACATATACATATACATATACATATACACATACACATATACATATACATATACACATACACATACACATATACACATACACATACACATATACATATACACATACACATATACATATATATATACATATATATATATTTCAGTTACTTTACTTCTAATAAAGAAATATTACATTTTTCAGTCAGCATTAATGTGAGCCATGATTAATTAATGCAAGACATTAACACCAAATGTTGTGAATAACAAATGGTTGAATTTAGAGTATATATAACAATAATGATGACCTATCGCTATATTTAGAAAGTCCATCCTTGTCTAATCAAGAAAGGCTGCCAAAAGTAAGAACAAATGTTGAAGTCAATTGATATGGCTCACAATGCATATGCACATTATTATATTGGTCATGACCTATTATATTTTGTAGAAGAAGAAACTACTCTCCAAACAACTCAATCGCTCCCAATTTTTCAAACACGAAGGAAAGCTCAACATGACTCCTTCAACTTAAAATCTAATATAATAGAACTTGAAAGAATAAAAAAATTAGTTACAATGAATCTAAGATTTTAGACATATGATGTAATACCTTCAAAAGGAGTCAATTTCAAAGCATTAAAACATAACATTATAGTACAACAAAAACAAATTGAAAAAAAGAAGTAAACAAAGAAGAATTATGATGCATGTTTCTTGATGACAAAAGCAAAGTATACATAATATAGATTATTGAAACAGATAAATTAAAAATAAACATAACACATATTAAAATGGTTGATTCATGAGGAAGATTTAACTACTGAATCAAAGACCAGAATCCTTAATGACAGTACCACACATCTTAGCTCAAGATATTCTTCCATATAGATATCCAATGAAAGTGAGGCTTTATAGATATCCACATAGCAAAAATAACAAATTGAATAGATGGTGCATGATATGCTAGAAGAGAGAATCATATAACTGCACTAGAGAATGCTACACAACAGCCTACATCAATTTAATGATCCATATATTTCTATCACCACGGCGTGAGGAAGAACAGAGAAAGATATAGTGATGTGGTGGCGGTTCCTTGCCATGAAGGGTAGTAACTGACTTGGTGTTTCTTAGTATTTTTTCACTTAATCCTCAACTATTATATTAATCTAATGATTAGAATTTGTAGCTGGAGAGGATCCAAACATAGGAAGCATATAAGAACTCTAGTTCATGGTATGCAAGAAGATGTGGCATTGCCTAGAAACTCTTAGTAACAAGTGAAATAAAAGGGATTGTTATTTTTTTTTTCATCCAACGAGTAATTAAAAGGGCAATCAGTTTCAAATAGAATGCATGAAAGGCTTTAACTTGGAATAAATGTGACATTGTTACAAGTTCTAATGAATCAGAGTAACTAATAATTTGAAATTAAATTTCATTAATAGTTAAATATTAATTATTAATTTGTAATGTCAGTTATAGAAAAATAATAATCATTTTCTAATATAAAAGTTTTTAAGCAACATAAACATTTAGAATGCATTGTTTAAATAGATAAATAGATAACCAATGGTGAAATGAGAGTAGTGTGCCACATAAGCAAAACGAATGATATGAAAGAATGTCTGCTTTCTAAAAAGGCTGAGGTGGCAACGTCACAATCTAAATCTCTGACTTTATATATTATAAATAAATAGACGTGTTTAAGATCCTTAGTTATTTTATGTGGAAATCATTACCGCGTTTGTTAACTTTAATAATCACCTTAAATATTTTATTACAAGCATGTTTAAGATCATCAAACTTATTTTATTTGTAAAAAGTTTAGTACATGTAATATTTAATATGTATGCTTTAACTTGAAAGAAGTGTTGGAAAATCTTTCATAGTTTTATTTATGAATTATACATATCCTCATTATAATTATTGTTTCATGTGTATATTTTCTAATGTATTTAGGATTTGATTCCTAATCTCTTATCTTATGTACTTAGTTTGGCTTAATACACAATTTAGTTTAGGCTAATATAGTTTTATACATGTGAAAGTGACAGTACACATCAATACAAATTGATTACTAAAATTTTTAATTATTAATAAGTTTATCCTACTAATTTGTTAATTTATAAACACTTTCATCCCTCAAAGGATATTTTTATATGTATATAAAGGCTTCACAAACCAATGGTAGTTTTAAGTTAACTCCATATAAGCAATTCAGTCAGAAAATGATGATATTTATCTACTTGCACAACACTTCCATCTTTCTTTAACCTTTTTTTTTATTCTCCCTTCCTATAACATCACATAATCTATTTCTTTCTCACCTCTTCTTATCTCTCACTAAGTGTATACATCTAGTAGGTGTATGAATATCATTTTTCATCATAAAAGGCGTCTCTTTTAAGTAGTACAAAGGCAAGTGTATACATCTAGTAGGCAAGTAACAATGCATTATACTACTTTGAAAATAAAGAAAACAAAACTCAATACAAGATTCCCGGAAAAACAATATCAGCTAAAACAGTAGCCTATTATACATCCTCAAGCATATTGCATTAGTTAATATTTGTTGCAAAGCAATCAAAGGTATAAAATAGTAAAAATGAACAACTACAAAAGCATTAAGAGGTTCTCTTTCCTTTTGTGGTCTCTTTGTGACTCGAGGACAAAAACATTATGTTAGGTGCTTCACAAACACTTCCATGTAGTTCAAGTAATCATATTATTATATCAACAATCAATGAATAGGGGTAATATCTTTTTCTCAATAACTCAATCCATCAATATGTGTGATGATCTTTCTATCAAGGCTGATCAAGTACCATCTCATCAGAGCGTCACCAAATCACAACACCAATCATATGATGAGAAAAGGCTTTTACTGCTACCAACTATACTATTGGTTGCGGTTACCATGACCAACTGCTAACCCACCATAAGGCATACCACCTTGACGCTTCCTATATTGATGGCTAGGTCCTGAAGCAACTATTGGTTGAGGCCCATGAATAAGGTGGTTAGGACCTTACCGCATCTAGATGTGTTATTGCCCAGTTTAATGAATATGGGGAAGATGAGTATGCTATTGTGCAGTACGCTTAGCATTTTCTTCATTTGTCGTTACTATTGGGGCTTTTTTCTTGGTCTAAATAAATTGTAATCTATAATATATATATATATATGTGTGTGTGTGTGTGTGTGTGTGTGTGTGTGTGTGTGTGTGTGTGTGTGTGTGTGTGTGTGTGTGTGTGTGTGTTTTCATGAAAGAAAAGGGTACATAAGATCGAGGTGCCTTCTTTGGGTGAATGGGTGAGGTTCTTTCACTTCCCATTCCCTAAAGGGTAATGGCTAAACATTTTAGACCAAAGGGGTATATAAATACGAGGTCACAACATAAAGACAAGGAGACGCTCCTTGAAAGTTTGAGCTCAATACTTTGCCACAAAATGGAAAAGAGAAAAAAACAATGTTAAGCATGCAAAAGAGAAGGTTAAGTCATGTTTATGATTATGCAAATGTTTAAGTGAAGTTCTCTATAAACGGTACATTCATGAAGCATGTCTATATTGTTGCATGTTTATAGCACTTTAGTTTCTATGTTCTAGATTGAACAAGTTAGCGAAGGAGATGAAACGGCTTAGAAGATATTTATGTTTTGTAAATTAATATCTTCCTAGGTTAGTTTTGGAAAGGTAATGATGTTTTGGCTATATTCTTTTGTATAGGTATCCTATATAAGGAATGTGCCCTTTTAATATTCATTGAATTCTTAAGTAATGTAATCATATATATTTTTTTTTTAATTTTTGCACTCTGATGATTAAAATGCAAAGCTCAAAATAATACCCCTTAGGGTATTACATTTTGGTATCAGAGTAATTTAATCCTTTGGACTGTGGATGGTAGATGATAATATGAGTTGATAGTTTGTCTTGTTTTACCTTGCCATGAGTTCTATCTTACTTTGTTACTAGATATAGAGCCTAATCAACTCAATATATGGTGCAAAATAGGTGGAGGATATAGCAGGAAGAGGAAGACCACCTAGGAACCCACATACTCCTGAAATGACAGCCATGAAGATGATGGCTAATGCCATAAGGGAGTAGACTATAGTAACCAACAACCTCATCAACCAGGTGTTAAGGGTATCTCTAGGAGGTTCCATAGAGGCCAACAATTAAGGGAACAGGGTTTAGAATGTCGAATTCTCTAAATTTGGAAAGAATCGCACATCATCCTTTAAAGGAGAGTATGACCCATCAATAGCTGAATCTTGGCTCCAAGAGATGAAGAATATCTTTGAGGTGATGTCTTGCACGGAAGAGTAGAAAGTTACCTAGGCCACCTTTATGTTGAAGGATGAAGCGAAGAATTGGTGGAAATGTGCAAAGGAGGGGATGTTGAACTGGGAGACTCCTATTACCTGGGAGAACTTTAAGGTCAGGTTCTTGGATAAGCATTTTCTCTATAGCGTTAGGAATCAAAAAGAGGTAGAGTTTTACAACTCAAGCAAGGGAGCATGTCGGCGAGAGAATATGTGGCCAAGTTTGAAGAATTAGCCAAGTTTTCAAGACATCTCCACAGCCCATTAGATGATGAGTGGAAGTCCATCTAATTGGAACAAGACTTGAGTTCTGACATCTTGAGTAAAGTTGGGACCTTGGAGTTCAGGGGCAACTCCCCCTTGGTCAACAAGTGTCTTATAACAAAGGGGAATCTAAACAAAATGGAGGTGGACTAACAATAAGAATTTAAGAGGAAGGGAGAAGAAGGGAAGTTCACTCCTAATGTAAAGTTCAAGAAAGAAGGCTTTATGGGCAAGAAGGTGGGGACCCTTAGGACTCCCTAGGTGGAGGTGTGCCCTAAATATGGGAAGACTCATAAAAAGGTGTGCATGTTTGGTCAAAATGTTTGATACAAGTGTCAACAACCAGGGACACTTCTCTAGTGAGTGCCCACTTTTAAAGAAGGGAAATGCATTCAACCAAGCACCTCCAACTAAAGGGAAGGTCTTCGCCTTGAGTAGAGAGAAGGCCAAAGGGGTCGACAACCTGATTTAAGGTGTATGTTTCTCGAACCAAGCATCCTTAGTTGTCTTGTATGACTCTAGGGTAACCCATTCTTTGTGTCCTATGATTTTATACATCACCTAAAATTGTTTATTACCTTTTTACCTATTCTATTAAATGTCTCTATTCCTTCTGAGGATAGTATTTCTATTTCTTATATTTGTGTAGTTGACTAAAGGGTAGCCATGACTAGCTTAGGGAGTAAGTGTTGTACCCCTTTCCCTTTTTGACATATTTTGTATATGTATATACATAAATTCACAAGGTTTATGTACACACACACTACACTTCTCCCTCCTTTGAGAAATCTTTTATCTATCTAGACTAGTGGTATATTTTATGACTTGAGATACACGTCGTTGACTTAGATACATTTGATGACAATTTTATGTATTTACTTCTATTTCATGCATGTTATGTAGGTTCATGTATGTTCACATCTTCTGCTACACAAATTTATTATCATATCACAAAACAATTATTCTTATTTTCATAAACTAATTAAATAAGAGTTTTAAATGAATTAAAATGATCCAGGAATGGAATCCATTACATCACCAGACCATTCTGGGTGCATTCAGCACAATGCATCCAATTTGTCATTCTTACAAGCAGACTTTCACTACATTGGCAATTTATTGTCTTTAGAAACGTTAGACCTAAGTGGATTCAATGTTGAGAGCTTGTCTGCAAACATCAAAAACCTATCATTGTTGAGAAACCTTTACTTACATGATTACAGGGAGCTCGTGTCTCTGCCAGAGCTTCCACCATCCTTGAGAGAGCTTAGCTTACATGATTGCAGGAAACTCGTGTCTTTGCCAAAGCTTCCACCATCCCTAAATCATCTTTGGTTACATGATTGCAGGAAACTCGTGTCTCTGCCGGAGCTACCACCATCCCTGGAATGGCTTGAATTACATGATTGCAAGAAACTCGTGTCTCTGCTAGAGCTTCCACCATCCTTAAGTTATCTTCGATTATATGATTGCAGGAAACTCGTGAAAATCATTACCGTGTTTGTTAACTTTAATAATCACCTTAAATATTTCATTACAAGTATGTTTAAGATCATTAAACTTATTTTATTTGTAACAAGTTTAGTACATGTAATATTTAATATCTATGCTTTAACTTGAAAGAAGTGTTGGAAAATCTTTCATAGTTTTATTTATAAATTATACATGTCCTTCATTATAATTATTGTTTCATGTGTATATTTTCTAATGTATTTAGGATTTCATTCCTAATCTCATATTTTTTGTAATTAGTTTGGCTTCATATGCAATTTAGTTTAGGCTAATATAGTTTTATATATGTGAAAGTGATAGTACACATCAATACAAATTGATTACTAAAATTTCTAATTATTAATAAGCTTATCCTACTAATTTGTTAATTTACAAACACTTTCATCCCTTAAAGGATATTTTTATATGTATATAAAGGCTTTACAAACCAATGTTAGTTTTAAGTTAACTCCATATAAGCAGTTTAGTCATGAAACGATGATATTTATATACTTGCACAACACTTCCATCTTTCTTTAACCTCTTTTTTATTCTTTCTTCCTATAACATTGCATAATCTATTTCTTTCTCACCTCTTCTTATCTCTCACTAAGTGTATACATCTAGTAGGCATATGAATATCATTTTTCATCATAAAAAGCCTCTCTTTTGAGTAGTACAAAGGCAAGTGTATACATCTAGTAGGCAAGTTATAATGCATTATACTACTTTGAAATAAAGAAAACAAAACTCAATACAAGATTCCCAGGAAAAAAAATATCAACTAGAACAGTAGCCTGTTATACATCTTCAAGCATATTGCATTAGTTAATATTTGCTGCAAAGTAATCAAAGGTATAAAATAGTAAAAATGAACAACTACAAAAGCATTAAGAGGTTCTCTTTCCTTTTGTGGTCTCTTTGTGACTCAAGGACAAAAACATTATGTTAAGTGCTTCACAAACACTTCCATGTAGTTCAAGTAATCATATTATTATATCAATAATCAATGCATAAAGGTCATATCTTTTTCTCAATAACTCAATCCATCAATATTTGTGATAATCTTTCTATCACTGCTCATCAAGTACTATCTCATCAGAGCATCACCAAATCACAACACCAATCATATGATGAGAAAAGGCTTTTACTACTACTAACTATACTATTGGTTGTGGTTAATAATGACCAATTGCTGACCCACCATAAGGCATACCACCCTGAGGCTTCCCATATTGATGGCTAGGTCTTAAAGCAACTACTGGTTGAGGCCTATGAATAAGGTGGTTAGGACCTTGCTGCATCTAGCATGTTGTTGCCCAGCTTGATGAATAGTTGAATCTTGGCTCCAAGAGATGAAGAATATCTTTGAGGTGATGCCTTGCATGGAAGAGCACAAAGTTACCTAGGCCACCTTTATGCTGAAGGATGAAGCGAAGAATTGGTGGAGATGTGCAAAGGAGGGGATGTTGAACTGGGAGACTCCTATTACCTGGGAGAACTTCAAGGTCAGGTTTTTAGATAAGCATTTTCTTTACAACGTCAGGAATCAAAAAGAGGCAGAGTTTTTACAACTCAGGCAAGGGAGCATGTCGGTGGGAGAATATATGGCCAAGTTTGAAGAATTAGCCAAGTTTTCAAGACACCTTTGCAACCCATTAGATGATGAGTGGAAGTCCATCCGATTTGAATAAGGCTTGAGGTCCAACATCCTAAGTAAAGTTGGGACCTTGGAGTTCAGGGGCAACTCCACCTTGGTCAATAAGTGTCTTATAACGAAGGGGAATCTAAACAAAATGGAGGCAGACCAACAATAAGCATTTAAGAGGAAGGGAAAAGAAGGGAAGTTCACTCCTAATGCAAAGTTCAAGAAATAAGCCTTTAAGGGCAAGAAGATAGCGACCTTTGGGATTCCCTAGGTGGAGGCATACCCTAAATATGGGAAGACTCATAAAGGGGTGTGCATGTTTGGTCAAAATGTTTGATACAAGTGTCAACAACCAAGGACACTGCTCTAGGGAGTGCCCACTTTTGAAGAAGGGAAGAGCATCCGATCAAGCACCTCCAACTAAAGGGAGGGTCTTTACCTTGAGTAGAGAGAAGGCTAAAAGGGTCGACAACCTGATTTAAGGTATATGTTTCTTGAACCAAGCATCCTTATTTGTCTTGTATGATTCTGCGGCAACCCATTCTTTTGTGTCCAATGATTGTATACATTGCCTAAAATTGTTTATTACCTTTTTACCTATTCTATTGAATGTCTCTATTCCTTCCGAGGATAGTATTTCTATTTCTCATATTTGTGTAGTTGACTAAAGGGTAGCCATGACTAGCTTAGGGAGTAAATGTTGTATCCCTTTTCCTTTTTGACATATTTTGTATATGTATATACATAAATTCACAAAGGTTTATGTACACACATACACGACACTTCTCCCTCCTTTGAGAAACCTTTTATCTATCTAGACTGGTGGTATATTTTATGAGTTGAGATACATGCTGTTGACTTGGATACATGCTGTTGACTTGGATACATTTGATGATAGTTGTATGTATTGATTTCTATTTCATGCATGTTATGTAGGTTTATGTATGTTCACATCTTCTGCTACACAAATTTATTATCGTATCATAAAAAAATTATTCTTATTTTCATAAACTAATTAAATAAGAGTTTTAAATGAATTAAAATGAGAAGTAGTAAACCTTAATAGCATAGAGGGTGTTATATTAATCATTCCCAAGCCCCAAAAAATAAATGCCACTTGATTAGGAATCATCAACGATTTATTTACTCTGACACCACTATCTCTTCAATATGAAAATGAAAGCCTATAATGACATAATTAGATTTCTCTACCTGCTCCAACCACATTTTATTCTTTTGGTGTTTTGTTGCTTTAGGTTTCTTTGATCAACATTGATATTTGGTACAAAGTGTTTTACTTTTTTATTTCACCTTTTATTGCTTTCTCTTACTCTTGAGTCTTATTTTCTAAATGGCAACTTTGAATTTGTGAACAAACTAATCATTATTCATTAAAGTTGCCAAGTTTAGGTCCATAAGTTTCTGGTTTCCCTTATAATTCATCTCTGGCTCTAATATTGATATTCATCAGCCCCCTATAGAAATTTTTGTTAATTTATTAAATTCTCTTGATTATGAGTTATTATAATCCCTTAGCGATGTACTTTTGTTGTTCTGAATGGAATCAATTGTTGTAGCGATAAGCATGGAAGTTTAGATTGTTGTGTTACATGTAGTTTCCAAGTTGATCATAATATTGTGCCATTATGGTTTGGCATCAATCATGGCTTAAGTTTGGTTATGGTTATCATTGCACAATTTTCTATTCCTAAATAGTATACCTACAATTACCTACCTACTTAAAATTTCATCCTATACTTCCTACTTAAATTATTTTTTTATTCATCCGCTACCCTAAATTACAGCTGACTAGTGATTAGTGATCATTGTTAAATCCACGAGCACAATTTCAATAATGTCAATATCTTGTTTATTGTACAAGAAAAGAAAGCACCCAAGTATATATTTTAGTTTGCACTTCGAGTTTCACATTGAAGTTCATATTTGTATTTGTAAAAGTCATTTACATTTAAGGATTTTGTCATTT
This sequence comes from Spatholobus suberectus, assembly GCA_004329165.1. Lineage (NCBI taxonomy): Eukaryota > Viridiplantae > Streptophyta > Magnoliopsida > Fabales > Fabaceae > Spatholobus > Spatholobus suberectus. Next base: position 26,678,840 of record CM014737.1, on the reverse strand, counting down.
TGTGGGTGTGGGTGTGGGTGTGTGCTATATGGCTTGTGCTTGTTGGGCTTAGGAAAGCTATCTTCATACTATAGGACATGATAGTGAAACATGGGGCTTTGCCACAGAAGAATAGTTTGAGCCTATCCTTTTCCTTTGTCACTGTATTTTATTTGACATCCTCTTTAGAAACCTTCTGGTGGCTATGGAATTAATTGTCATTGGTTAAACATATAAAGATACACAAAGGAGTGCACCACCCTATATACTGTATGCACCTTGATCATGATCATTCTGATATAGTTATTGCCATTAGGGGACTAAAGTTGGCAAAGGAGAGTGACTATGTAGTACTATTAGGTAATAGATTAGGGAAATGAAGTTTGATTGGGGGTATGTTTGCAATGGGATGCTAAAGGCTGTTGGATGAGTTATGGATGTTGAATGTGAAATTTTGTGGGAATCAGTAGAGAAGTATCCAAACTATTCTCTGACTTTTACTAAACATTCCCTTCGGGTACACATATTATAAGACATTGTTCAATTAACTTGTGTGTTGAGAACATGTTATATCATGTATCATTGTGTGGTAAGATTTTGACATATTTTTGAAAATATTCAAACAAAAAAGGTCAGGTGCTATGCTATTACACATTAAATTTGGAAGTCAGACATGTAGATGTCATCAATTTTGTGGTGCCTTAATTAAGTTATTAGAATATTTTATGTGTAGTTGAAGAATCCTTGGCATCCTTTTGAACATTTTTACATCCAGTAGATTGTGATGTTGGTAAAATTAAAGCATTTAGTGATGTTGAAGGTAGTTCGCTTTAATATGCCTTCCATCGATATTTATTTTTACATTGTGTATAAATAGGAACATCATTGGTAAAATGAACCTAAATTTTGAATATTGTGGAATGTGGATTGCAGTCCTGAACTGCCCCCACCCTTACATATACTTGCGTTAGTGTAAAGGAATAAAAAATGATGAATTATGAATATGGAGCTCCACAACCTTAAAATACAAGCTATAATTTTCATTTAGTTTGCTGCCTAAGGAGAATTTGTTGTCATAGGTACTGCCTATGGATATTTGTGCATAGAGCTACAAATTTTCTAAATTCTAAATAATTATACAATTAATGTATGTGGTGAAAAAGGTGCACAATTGGAAGATAATATAAAATTTTTCCTGGTAGTTATTGAGCTTAAGTCGCATTACTTACTATTTCTCGTCTCATACTTCATTACGTCCTTGTCTTAATTCACGCTATATCTTCTAGCTTGAAAATGTGTTAATATGGTGACATAAAAAAATATGTTTATATAGTTTTTACTTTTGGCTTTCATATTAATACCTTTTCTATGCAAAATAGGTAGGTTTCTCCTAGTTGTGAGGACAATAGTGCCAGTAGATGGAAATTTTGAGCATATAATCCTCTTTTATTATGCTACATCTGATCATGCTATTATTTGGATAGAGATAGAAGCCGAGAAGGCTTTAAATGTTAGTTTTTCATTCCCATATTTTTTTTACTACTTTATTTGCTAGAGGTAGTACCAATCATCTTAAGAATAAAAATGGCTAGAAAGCATAGAGTAACATGAATTTTGAGAAAGCTATTAGACTCCCATTTTTTTCAACTTGAAAGTAATGACAATTTTTATGCCTTTGCAACATGCCAACATCTCCCTCATGTAGCAAGAATTAGGAAACAGAAGTAAAACAAAAAGAAGAAGAAGCATTTAACATTGTCTCCAATACAAAATTGAGCTTCTTGTTGGCATGTGTAAGTAATCGATCACATCCACTCCAACATAGGAGATTGTCATTAATGGGTCACTAACAAGCTACCTAAGTAAACTTTGACACTACATCAAACTAAAACCTTAAATCTTTAGGTATAAAGGTCTTTTTCACTTATATCTTATCAACTTGTCCATTCTTATTCAATATGGAACTTTTTTACTATGTTTTGATAATCAATGATTGGACAAAAATATTAGTAAATTGGTCTAGTACTCGATCCAAATAAATAACCAAATCGGTCTTGAGAACAACCGATAAAAAATAGGTAAAATCAGCAAAAACTAGTTCATAGTGAGATCAATAAAGAATGCTTAATACGACACATTTTGTTTAATTTTGTTCTTCTTGAAGTTGGAACAAAATGAAGGTCATAGGGTTGAGGGTTGTAACACCCATTCATATTAATATAATTCATATTAATTTAGTTATTAAGTTTAAGTAGATGAAAATGAGGGTAAATTTTTTTGCTTTTATAATAGAAAATTTCCAAACTTAATAGAATTTGAAAATGGTAGTAAAAGATGAAAAATAAGACTATATATATATATATATATATATATATATGTCATAAAATTGTACATCGTGATTTGGTAATACATAACAGTCATAAAATACAAAAGACTAAAAGTACATAAAAAAGATCCTATAGAGTAATGCCAATCTACCTTATTCCTCATATAAAAAGAAAAATATTATAATATAGGTCTTCAAATCCTTGCCAGCTAAAGTATCCTCTGACTTGTACTCAGCATCATGGGGCATTAAAGTTGTCTTCAACAATCAATATCAATCATACATAGAAGAAAAATTTTGGAGTGAAATGTTTTATTCTAAAATCACTTTTACATGTATGGTAGGAAATCTACAATAAAACAAAAACAAAACACAGCTAATAATAGAAGGGAACTTGGGGTTCATTCTAAGTTGTATCAGACTACCTTTGACTAGATATAGACTCATACTCTCTATTAGTGGGTAATAGTTCTCAATAGAACTAGGAAATGACTAGGAGTGCATATACCTCATCAACATCATCATGTGGTATAGTCCTTATCATCATTGAGGAAAATAACATTCACGATATCCATTTATAAAGGTATACCCCCAAACCAATTCTAAAATGTTGAGTAGTTGTCAGGATTATTGAGCTTGGTTAGGTGAATATCCTAGCTCAAACGTGTTACCCTAACCATTGGGACCTTCACCATTAGATGCCTACCCCCAAAACCTCTATAAGTGGGTCACTGCCTTTCATTTCTCAGTATACCAAACTGTAACTTCCTTAGCAGGGTACTATGCCATAGCATATCACTCACTTTACATTACTTACTAATTTATCACTTCCTAGATTCTCAAATAGAGGTTTTCCTGGTTTCATTTAATTTGAGCATCAGTACAATTAACATTTCTGCCTTATTATATAAATTGCACAATACCAAAATTTTAACAGAATAATGGTGTAGTTATTATAACTTAATTACTAAAATTTTACAGAATAACAACTAAATAAATATATTTTAATTTTCTAAATTTGAGCAGAGTAACAACTTAACAAGTATAATTTAATAATTTAAATTTGAGTATAGTAACAACTTAGTAATTATAATTTAATAATTTAAACTTGAGCAGAGTAATAACTTAGTAATTATAATTTAATAATTTAAATTTAAGCAGAGTAACAACTTAACAAAAATTAAAGTTTAACATTAAACAGTATAACAACAATAGTAATAATAAAACTTAAGTCTAAATGAGTTTAGGAAAAAAACCCTTCTTACCAATATGCAAAGTGACAATAATTTAGAATAACCCACCTCTCCCATTACCCCTAGGGTGGTTGATGAAAAGAATGGAATTATTGATGTAAAGCTCCTAGGAAGAGAACTTTACTAGTTGTTGGAAAATTAGTAAAATTTTATTATAAAAGCAAAATAAAATAATTTTTTCTAGAGAGAGAAGATCTCTAATAATTTGGCTAGCTTGAGAGAGGAAAAAGGGTTGAAAAATGGTCCAAAACTATGTTATTTATAGAGGAAGGAAGGAGCTTAAGTGTACACTTGCTTACATACACCAAGTTAGAGTGATGAATCAGCTGTTCTTAGAGCTTAGATGTGCCCCCCTTAGCTGTCGTGCTTTATCTATGTCAATCTTACCCGTTGGTAAATTAGTCGGTACCAATAAAATCATCTAAACTTAAATAATTAGCTTTTAATATCAAAATAATGTATTTTAATAAAAAAAAATGATCATATGCATTATTTTTCATCAAATATAAATTTCTAGTAATTAATTTTAATTTTTATTAATTTATTTCAAACTTTATCTATTTATTTTATATTTTTAAGCTAAAAATTCCTAATAATTCGATTTTAATTCAATAAATATCAAATTTTTTTGAAAATTCTAAAATTAATTTTTTTTATCTGTAAATGAATTGGGATTACCATTTTCACCATTTATAGATGTCAAATCAATACTGGCTAAGCTTATTAGATACCTAGAGATATTTTGGTCATTTTGTACAGGAATTCTAGAAAATTTTTAAAACTATATTTCAATATATATGACATGATTTCAAGCTTAAATTGACATCTTAATATCAATTCAATATTTGTCTCATGTTAGCCCTTAATATTGAGAAATAAGGACAAAATCATTATTTTCTAAATAATTTTAACTATTTTTGTCTATTAATTTTGTTATATGACAAAATAATAATTTTACCAATTTTTGGATTCCGTTCCCCTAAAAAAAATCTAAACTAAGTATTACTTACTAATATGAATCTAAGTGTAAGGATTAAATTTTTTAAGATTCTCATTTGGTTCTCCAAAAATAAATATAAAATAATTAAGAAAACAGTTTAATAAGCAAAAGTAAAGGTGTTACAAGGGTCACTTCGATAGGGTTGGCCATGGTCGATGGAAGCTATGGTGTAATGGTTATCACCTGTAAACACTTTGATGTCGAAATTAGTGTAGGTTTATCAATGATTTAAGGTTTTTGGGGTGGATTAAACATACTTCTACTTTTGTTATGCGTGGAAATGATAAATATATAGTGGGAGATATATTACGTAGAAAGATGGTTGACCATGGGTTTGTCAGCTTTATTTTACATGCACACTATTTTAAGAGAAATTATTAATTGGTCTAGGACTATTATGGTTTTAGTTAATCTCCACGTGATATGTAACCGAGTGTTATTAATTTTTTCTCATAAATTAAAAAGCTAGATACATGTCATATATTGATTGGTTGGGATCATAGACATGTGGTAGTCTAGGGACTACCTAATATGTTCTCCTATTTTAAGAGCAATAGAACAAAGGGAAAGACGAGTGTGGCACATTGTTAGGAGTGCTAAAAAGTCTTGTATTGCGTGACAACTAGTCTTTTCTTGCCTTTTAAGGTATTTGTTCAGGTCAACATTTGAGATGCAAGGTGAGATGCATGACTGAGGTATGTCCATAATGGGTCTTGGGTGTTGGGCTTCATTTAGTGGGCCCTAGCTAGGCCGAAAATATTTTCTTTTTTTTTTTCTAGACGTGAACTTATCATTATTAAACATTATTGTGTATTGTTGTAATCTTGGCTTAATTATTATGATATTTTGATTTGGATTTTTGTGTATATTTTAAACATTAAGAATCTATAAAATATTATTTTAGTTTTTAACATTATAAAATTATGGTATTATGTTTTTTAATATTATTTTATATATTTTTAATTATTATTATTATTATTATTATTAAAATTACTCGAAGTTTTCAACCATGATTTATTTTAAGTACAACCTTGAATCAGTATGTTTGCCGATTCAATGACAGTGCTTCTTTACACATTCTTGCCGCTTCAATGTATATATAAGCATATTTAGAATACCTTTCCTTTCTCCTTAATGAACTATCGTTAGCCTTTGCCATTTTGTTTCTGCCAACTTCATTTGATGAAGAGGGGAGAAGACAATATCATGGAAATACCCGCAAAGCAAATCATGGAGGGGCAGAAATCATTATCTAGACAAAATCATTAATACACAACACTAGGTAGAATTACAAAGGACTAGAACAATAGATGTTCCACATGCTTATACACCCCACCATCACAATATGGAACTTTTGATGAGAAGGGAAAGGAGAGTTCAATAAGATCACACGAGACCCAATGTAAAATTAATGATATAAATTGATTTTTTTTATACATAAAAATTTAGGGGGAGGGGGGGATAATGCTTCAGTCCAAAGCAGGAAAAACTTTTGAGGTTAAAGAGCGCTTACAAAGATATTTACATTTACCTCACCCTAAGGAGATGAGTGGAAGCTCAAACCTACGATCTGTCAAATGGGAGATCCTGTCTTATTCCACTCGATTAGCCCTTTGCGATTATGATATAAATTAATTTAAACACATATCTTAATTAAATTTAACAATTTAAAATTAATTCTATCGAACTCGCTCGTCCAAATGAATTTCTCTAAACTTTAAAATAAATATGAACTCAAAAGTTAGTCTACATTAAGCATGAGTAACTAATTTTAACGTCAAATCAAATGCTCACACATTTCTCACTCATGGTGCTATATCGACTCGACTATCAGGGCTTACGTGTCTAACACAATTAACAATCAATCCAAAGAAAAAAACCTTTGGTTGATACTTCATACTTAATATTTACTTGATTGTTAGGTAGTCATTTATTTCAATTATAACATATATTTTAGAAGGTGAAAGTTTTTTCACTATTTTAATTATACATTTTTAATATTATTTATTTTTCTTTTTTTAATGTGTATTTTTTCATAATAAGTTGAAAAACATTCTATCAATTATCTTAAACTACTTTTATTTTATCTTTTTAATTTACCTTTTTTTATTTATATCTTATTGTTAAAATCCTACATTGGCACTAGTAATATAGCCAAAATAATGTATATGAGTGAGAAACAATTCTCACTATTGAGCTAGCTTCTTTTTTTTTTTTTAAATGTTGGCAATTCCACGTTAACTAGTGATACAACACATTTTGATAAATTATATTGACATATATTAAATTAAATATATTAAATAAATATATTTTCATAAATATATTTATTTATCATGAATTTTAATTGTAATATAATTTATATATTTAAAAATATTTATTAGCTATAAATTTTAATTATATAAAAATAAACATTTATCTTGTGAAACACAGGCTAAAAAAGCTGGTTTAAAATATGTCAAAATATAATTTATTATCTATCATAAGTATATTTTTAACATAATTTATATAATTTAATGCATGTAACATATTAAATTAAGAGTAAGTTTTAATTTATTTTTAAAGGTATTTAAATTAAATTATTTATCATCTAATTTTAAAACTATACTTTACTTTTTTAATTGATACTTATATTTTGATTCTTTTTTTGTAAATATTTTTTAATTTCTTTATCTGTCGCTAGGTTTTTAGATTATTTTTTAATCTTATAATTAGTATTTTAATCTATGTAATACATATGATAAATGTTTATTTTTTATAACTAAAATTTATATAATAAATAAATACTTTTGAATATACCAACTATATTATAGTTAAAATTCATAATAAATAAATAGTTTCAAAATATAAATCATATTTTAGATTTATGATAGACAATTTACATTGCGATATAATGTTATTTTTAACTATTGATAAGTTTTTTTTAAAAATATTGATATTTAATCTAAAATAAAGATGAAAATAATAAATTAAAAGAGATAAAAGGTTAAGAAAAACTATTAAAAATATTCTAGTTAAAGAAAAATTCCTAAAAATGATATTTTAAATAATAGTTTCTAAAAACACCACACACACAGACGCAAACACAAATATAAATTATATTATAATCAAAATTTATATTAACAAAATATTTTTGAATATATAAATATATTTTAGATTTATAATCAATAATTTAAATAGTGATATAACAGTACTTTTAATTATTGACAATTTTTTAAAATAATACTTTCAATTTAACGATAGAGATAAAAGAAAGTAAATTTACAGAAATAGACAATTAAAAAGATCAAATATACAAATTAAAACTAAAAAGAGAGGAGTTTGACAGAGAATTTTTTTTTAACTAATTGTGAAGATAATATATGAAATGCATATTTAAAAGAAAGGAGAGAATATCAAGACTCTCTAATTGAGAGTGAGGTTTTAAAATTTATAATATCATCTTTATATATAAATTAAAATAACTATTTTGAATAATGACGTCTTTAGGAGTTGTTCTTGAACATGAATGTTTAAAATTTTTTTTTCAACCAAAACATTTTTAGAGATTTTTCTTAACTTCTTAACTTTTCCAATCTATCATTTTTATCTTTATTTCTAAATTGAATTTTAATATATTTTTTAAAAAAATTATCAATAGTTAAAAATAACCTTGTTTCACACTATAAATTGTTTATAATAAATCTAAAACATAATTTATATGTTGAAAATATTTATTTACTATGAATTTTAATTATAATGTAATTCACATATTTAAAAATATTTATTTAATATAAAAATTTAATTATATAAATAAGCATTTATCTTGTATATTGCACAAGCTAAAATACTAATAGAAGTAAGTTTTTAAGAATGAAATAAAATTTTAAACATAATTTTAAAGACAATATTATAAACATTTAAATTTCATTCTATTTTTCAAAATTTTATAATAAATAATATTATATTTAAATCAGCTATGGATAATACTAGATGTTATACAAAAATGTTCTTAAAATTAATGTATAAATGTTTATCTTTGTTTTAGGAAAATAGACTAAGGAGGTTTATTTACACTGTAAGTTGAATAAAAAGTTTACATACACATACTTATCATTTTAAAATGTAAAATTAATCAACAGGTCCCTGAAGTATTTAGAAAATTTTAATTAAGTCTCTTAACTAAAAAAATTATAATTAAGTTATTGATTTTGTCAAATTTTTTAATTGAATTCTTGATGTTAGTTTATGGCGATTTGAAATAGAAAATGATAATTTGTGACAGTTTTAAAACTTTAAGGATTCAATTACAAATATTGTATAAGATCAAGAACCTAATTACATTTTTTTTATTTGGGGACCCAATTAAAAATTTTCGAACAGTTCAGGATCTACTGATTAATTTAATCTTTAAAAAAAATCTTATTAAAATCTAGAGGAATAATAGAATATTTTAAAATATACAGTGGATAATTTATCGAAATGTAATTTTTAAATGATTAACTACTCAGCTTGTGTGCACTGAGCAATCTCTCGTTAATTTATATAAGCGAAGAGTAAAATATACCTTTAAATTAAAAATAATACTATATCTTTTTCATAATCTTCTCTTAATAATTTTTCTAATACTTTAACAAAATATTTTACAAAAAATACATTTAATATTTTAAAAATATAAAAATATTTTTTTAAAAAAATATAAAATACATTTAATAACTAAAAATATTCAAAAAAGCTATAAGTAGATTTAGATTATTTAAAATTAAATATTTATGTCGTATTCAATTGAAATTTTCTCATCTAATTTATCCCTCTACTCTACCGACGTTATCTCACACGTCAACCATCATCTTCTTTCTTCCTTCCTTGAAGTTTGAATAGAACCTTCCACTCACCGCTTCAAACCTCATCCCAACCTTAACATAACGTATTCAATTCAAAATCATACAAACAAACAACGATACCCATAATAATTTTATAACTTTAGTCAAATTCTTGCTTCCGTAATAAGGAAAATAAAAAAGGAAAATAAACTTTTTTTCTTCTCTCTTTTATTTTTTAATAAAAAATTTTCTAACCATAGTCAAATCCCACCTTCCATAATCAATTTTAATATTAGAAAATGGAAACCCAAAAGAAATACTTTTATTCTCATTTTTTACTTTTTATTTTTTATTTTTTTTGCTTAGCTATTAATTCCTTCACCACATATCCTTATCCTTTTTCCGGCTGATTGACCAATCTGGTGCAATTTTAAAACAAAATACCAAAATGGGACTCTTTCGAAACATATTACCGGCATGGGTTTGTTTTGACCGTTGACCGGTCAAACTTGTCAGTTTGATTAGCGGAAATGAGTCCACGTCAGCATTTTTTATTTTTTTATTTTTTTAAATTACATGTAAGAGTCCGACGTGGCTAAAAAAATGCTAGTGGGAGTAGCGAAAATCACAGGATGATGCCACGTGGCATCATCTCGTCATTTCCGCTACTCCCACTAGCGAAAATCATAGGATGACGCCACGTGGCGTCTTCCTGTGATTTTCGCGTACGAGCGGGGGAAAATACAGCATAATGTAAAACTTCGAAAGGGCATAACTTTGTACTCGGATGTCGAATTGAGGTTTTTTTTTTATTCCATATAACTTTTTGAGATCTATGCGTTGGCAAATTTTCGGAGGGGATTTGGGCCTACCATTTTTCCCAAAAGACCTTTTTTTTTAGGTTAATGAAGACTTGGAAGGAATTTATATATACGCAAAAATTACAGGGAGACGCCACGTGGCGTCATCCTGTGATTTCCGCTAGTGGGAGTAGCGGAAATCACAGGATGATGCCACGTGGCATCATCCTGCCATTTCCGCTAGTGGGAGTAGCGGAAATGACGAGATGATGCCATGTGGCATCATCCTGTTATTTCCGCTACTCCCACTAGCAGAAATGGCAGGATGACACCACGTGGCATCATCTCGTCATTTCCGCTACTCCCACTAGCGTTTTTTGGCCACGTCAACTCTTACGTGTAATTTAAAAAAATAAAAAAATAAAAAATATTGACGTGGACCCATTTCCGCTATTCAAACTGACGAGTTTGACTGATCAACGATCAAAACAACCCATGCCGGTAATATATTTCGAAAGAACCCCATTTTAATATTTTGTTTTTAAAATTATACCAGATCAATCAGCCTCCTTTTTCCTGAGTCACTGAGTCAGATATTCCTCATTCCTCATTCCTCATTCCTCATTTAGCGGATCCCATTCATGTTGTTTTTAATAAAATAATGATTAAATCCATACTGGCCCTGAGACCCACAAAGCTTTACTGGAGCCACCCTTTGAATGGTTGCTATTTGAATAAAAACTAAAAATGCAAAAAAAAAAGTAGCTTTTTTTAATATTTTATTCCCATTACCTGTGTGTTTTTTTTTTAATATATATATATATATATATGTATTTTTTAATGGGGTGTGTCAGAGTCTGTTTCCTATGATTCTGTTTCTGGGTCTATAGATCAGACTGAATCCAAGTGTTTGGGGTGGTGTAGAATTCAGAGCAGCATTTTGTGTCCAGAGGAAGAGGAGTAATAGGACAGAGGTGATAAAGGTGTAAAACATGAGGCTACCAGGTGTTGATGGTAAATTGCAGAGGATTTTGGATGCTAAGATGGATGAAGTGGATGCTAGAAGGCGTGCACGTGAGGCCTTCAAGGATATTCAGCTTGGGATTGATCATATATTGTTTAAGGTTTGGCTTGTCTTTGGTTTTGTTTCTTTTCTTTTGGTGTTGTTTGTTGTGGAATTGGTGAAATGAATCTAAATAATCTACCCTTTTTTTTTTTAATTTGTTTGGTTTTGTCTTGTGACTAAATTTTTATTGTTTTTGATTCTGGGGGGACTGCGTCCGGTTGATATGTTGCAAAAGTGTTGGTTTTGGCCTTTTTTTTTTCTCTTTCTCCTTCTTTAATGCTGAGGATATTAATTGGTAAAGTACAGGGTTGTTGAAACCTGGTTCAACATGGTTACGTGGATTTGAAACATTGACTTTGAGGTTTGTACTTGACAAATCCGTTGGAAAGAGGGAGAGAGTCTGTTCTGTTTAATCACTTTTTTGGTGAAGACCCCCTGGGGGCTGTTCTGTTGTAGCCATTAAATGTAACTTGAATAAGTCTTCAAAATAATTTGAGTCTAATTTTTAAATCTTGAATACAACAAAATTAACTTCAGACTAAGTTAGGTTATTGGAATCAAGTCTAATTTTTAAACATCAATCCCGACAAAATTAACTTTAAATTGATCTGGATTACTAACATGTCGGTTATGGTTTGTTTGAGTGCCATCAAGTTCAGATTTCTTAAACAAGATTTTTCGTTTGAGTCTTATAAATTAAAAAATGTGATTAGGAGAGGAGACTTTATTAAAGGTGGTCAATCAAATTCTCTAACAAAAATTAATTACTAACAAAGTCGATAATTACTTCGTACTTATAATATAGTTATAAAAAAAAATTGACCCGGATTGGTGAGATGGAATAAATCATGCAGACTCTTTTTTTGGGGGGGAAGGGGGCGGGGGCGGGCCCGCGCGGGGGGCGCTTGTTCTGCTCTAGTTCTAGCTATTAAATGTAGCGAGTTGCAACTTCTTTACTTAAATGCAACGGGGTCAGTCATCAATACAACTATAAAATAAGAGGAGAAATGTTAGGTAGGCTCTCTTTTAAATACTTTTTAGCGTATTATTATTTGACTATGTTCATAGTTACTGAATAATTTTTAAAAAAAAGTCGATTTATAGAGTAATTCTTGCATAAATATAGTGCTTATATACTCAATTAATCAAAAGTTTAAGATATATTAAAATAATAATTGAAGCAATTCTTACATGAGCACAATTTTTCTAAGTTTTTGATTGGTCGTGAGCTATTTCTTGCGCAAAAATTGCTCCAATTTCTAGTGCGAATGTGAAACATGACCCAATAAAAATGTGTTATAGAGAGACATTTCAAAAAGGCATATTGAAGCATTCCTCTTTAATTTTACAGACTGCTCAACAATCTTAGGGACTCACGTTAATTAAGATATTTGAGTGAATTACTTGGGTAGTTATTATTCCTTAAACATATTGGGTTCCTTGTTTTTTATTTTTATATTTTGGACTCTAGTATTGTGGCCTACTCATTCTATGTTTTGCAGCCTCCATGTGATGGAATCCAAATGGAAGAGGTAAGTAAGAAGTTTAGTCCAAAATGGTTTCATGCAATTTATGTTCTTCTGAGTAGTTACCTCAAAAGATTGTTGTCATCAATGCCAACTTGTCATTGTCCTATTTTCTATTGACATGTGATGATCCCTTGAAGTGTGTGCTATGCAACAGTCATATGAGAAGAACTCAAAGGGCCTAGAAATATTCTGCAAAAGTTGGCTTCCTGGTAGGCCTAAAGCAGCAGTGTTTTACTGTCATGGTTATGGAGACACTTGCACATTTTTCTTTGAAGGCATGTAGCTGGTATTAAGAACTGATAGCTATAAGTAACTAAATTCAGTTACCTTAAGGATTAGCAACATAGTGTCATGGAATTATTTGCAGGAATTGCTAGGAAGCTGGCATCATCTGGATATGTAGTTTTTGCCATGGATTATCCAGGATTTGGTCTTTCAGAAGGTCTCCATTCCTATATTCCCAGTTTTGATGGACTTGTTGATGATGTCATTGAGCATTACTAAAAAATCAAAGGTACTAATACTCCCATCAACCCCCTATGTTGTGTCCTGGTGGTCTATGATTATGTTTACTTTGGACAGAGTTAAAGGATCTTGAACTAGTATTTGAAGTTTTCCCTCTGAAAGTAATCTGTAGTCTATATATGAAGTAATGCTCCATAATAGAAAACTGCATGGTGAATATCAGAAAAAATGAGAGTCAAAGGGTCATCTAGTGAAAGGAGGATAACAAGAATTAGACATCAAAGGGTTAAAGCAAAAATGTTTGAGTGCTTTCAGGGTTTTTTTTTTTTTTCTTTCCCTAAAAAAAAAAGAAAAAACACTTGATAGCTAAAGGGAACATCAAATTCTTTATTTATTTTGAGGTTTGAGGGAGGGGGATGAATTCCACACCTGCTTGAAAAGAGAAATTATTGACCTTTATAAACTTCAATTCATCAGGTTGAAGTTTTTCATCTCATTTTTATTCATATATCTTCTAATTTGGGCAGTAGCTAAAGTGCATCTGTCAAATAAATGTTCTGCAAATAGAATAACTGGGAATTATTGGTGAACTCTTCTCATGATGAGTTGCAAAGCTATGAGTTGTGTTTCCGATGAAGAAAATATCTCAGCTGTCACCTATGAGTGTCATTATGTGTTCAAGGAAAGGCATGTACCTTAATGTTCTTCCTTGCCTGGAAAATAGAACTGTGGCTTTAACATGGGAACATTCGAAGTACATTCTTTGCAAAATTGTAAATGTTACATCTATTTTCATTTTACATTGGAAACAAGTTAAACAACTTAATACCAAGGAATATTGATACCATTGTATTCGTTCAAAAGATTTGGTTTATGTGACAGAAAATCCAGTGTTCCAGTCTCTTCCTAGCTTCCTATTTGGACGGTCCATGGGTGGAGCTGTTGCATTAAAGATACACCTGAAACAACCTAAGGCGTGGGATGGTGCCGTTCTTGTTGCACCTATGTGTAAAGTATTTTTCTTGAAACACAATCAATCATGTTTGGAGTTCTGATGGGCTTTGCTTTGATCTCCCTTTGACCTGAAAATCTGTGTAGATTGCAGATGACATGGTTCCACCAAAGTTGGTCACAAAGATCCTGATTGGTGTAGCCAGTGTTTTACCAAAACATAAGTTAGTTCCACAGAAGGATTTAGCAGAGGCAGCATTCAGAGAGATGAAGAAGAGGGAACAGGTTGTATTTGTAGTCCAACAGAATTTTACTTTTGGTCTGCTAATTCTTTTCATGCATTTCTTTTTTGTAATCTGTGTGTTAGCAAGAGATTGACGCTTCTCTAATGTCTCTGCAGACAGCTTACAATGTTATTGCTTACAAGGATAAACCGCGCTGCGGAGTTCTGTAGAAATGCTTAAAACTACTCAAGAAATAGAACAGCGATTGAAAGAAGTATGTTCCGATCTTCTGGCTTATCTAAACTAGGTGGTTGGAGTTGGTGGGAATTTGGTAAAGTTCATAGGTTCAAAAAGACCTTAAGTTTATGGAGGGAAGATGCTAGTATAGGAATATATTTCATCTAAAACTAGTTCAATAGTTGAAGCTAGTGCATATAAATTCTAAAACAAGAGCTACAAAACTCTTAAAACGTGTCTGGAGAAGACCCTTAAAATTTTCATGTGTTTAAGAATCGTTAATAAGTCATGTCTTGAGGTTACTGAGGAAATAGTGATCCTTTTAAGACTACTTTTTTGCTCTAGCTTCTTAAGACGCCACTCTACTGCATATATAGGGCATTTCTATTGATCTTCCTCTCTAAATTATAACATGCTTAAATTGATCTAAATTCATAGTTAAGAAGGCAACAAATATATCTGCATGCTTCTTACAACTCATCAATCTACGTTGAATAATTCATCTCACTGAGCTAACTGTAGTTCTTTACTTGTATCATTGTACTACTATGGCAGATGCTACTATCCTCAAATGTGAAGAACTTACTAAATTACTATACCATGCCCATACCCTATAGCTAACAACCTGAAACTGGTGTCATTCTCTGCATGGTAGTATATCTTGGAATTTTTATAGATGCTCACTGTAGAAACACTGCTTTTGGGTTTGAGTGTTCATTTTTAGAACTAATGTTTAAATCTGAAATTTCACTTTTTCCCCTGGAGTATATTATTTTAGTGTAATCAAATTTATTAATCTTCACATGTAATGGTTGTGATTACAGGTTTCTCTACCACTATTAATCCTTCATGGTGAAGCTGACACTGTGACCGATCCATCAGTGAGCAAAGCCTTGTATGAGAATGCAAGCTGTTCAGACAAGAAGCTTAAGCTTATAAGGATGCCTACCATGCTCTTCTTGAGGGAGAGCCTGATGAAATAATAACTGAAGTTTTTGGCGACATCATTTCTTGGCTGGATGAGCAGAGACTGAAACATAATCAATCTTCCTCTTTCATTTTTTGAAGATAAATTTCCTCTTGATACCGATTATTTTGCTATCTCTTGATTCTAAAAAAGAATATTCATTCAGATTGTTTTCAGCAAAGGAAAATAGAAAGCAGCTATTGTTTCTATAAAAGTACCTAGAAGGCTTTGCATCTTTAATTAGTTACTTATGTAAATAACATATAATGTTTATATATTTACATAATAAAGAAAAAAAATAGTGGGAACACAAAATCAATGACTCCATGCCTGCTTTGGGGGAAGAGGTTGATTAAGGTTTAGCTAGGAAACTTCTTTGTTTGGCATGGTGCAGATGTGACTGCATGGTATGGTTTGTTCCCTTTTAGTATATTCTGCATCCCCTTGGTTTGTGACTAACCAAGTACCTATCATCAATTCACATGTGTGTGAGTTTGGATTATTGTATTATATTATACTCAAAAAAGCTTATATTAAAAATTTAATTGACCAATATTTTTTACCAACAAAGGTTAGACGTGGGGCTAATCAAGCCACCTCCACAAAAGGAGGATCAAATTTCAAACATTGAAATAAGCACTTGTGAGGAGGAAATCTTGGTAATTAACTGCAATAATGGGGACAGATTCAGTTTCGCAAGCTTGTATGCAGAATCACACGAAGCAACTATGCGTTTGGAAAAACAGTCAAGATGTGATAAACCACGTCAATCTACCCAAAAATGCTGAAGCTATAGGGTGTATTTGATAGAGAAAAAGGAATAGAGGGGAAGGAAGAGAAGATGTGAGAAAAGAAGAGAAGAGAAATATGTGAGAAATAGAGTAAAAATAGATGTATTTAGTTTAATAGAAATAGAGAAGAAAGAGAAGAGAAATAAAAAAATAAAAAGAAACATAATCAATTATGTTTTGCAACATAATCGATTATGTTGCAAAACATAACAAACTACCTATGTTGCAAAAACTTAACAGATTAAATTGTGTTTTTTAAACATAACATGTTATGTTTTGCAATATAATTGATTATGTTGTGTTTTTGTTTCCCATCTCAGCCCAGATTCACTCATTTTGGCAAAAAAATAAAAAGCGTACAAGGTTCTATCCATTTCTTTCCACTTCCTCTCACTTCTACACAACCAAACCATGCACATATCCCAAAATTCTTTCATTTTTTCACTCTTCCTTCCCTCCCCCCTTCATTTCTCTTATAAATTATTATAATTATTTTTCAATTTGACCTTCAATAATTTAATAAAATTCTTCATTATTGCCTCTGTTATTAATTACATTATTTATTGTATAATAAAATTTCTTTCAATACTACACTGTTTATTTTATGTTTTAACCAAATATTTAATCTTTAAATAAAAAATGATAACAATTCAAAAATCAAAATTATAATTACCTAAAATTATGCTTTTGTCTACTTAATTATATTTTTAGGAAATTATAATTTTGTGAAATTATTCGTCAAATTGAAGGAATATTACAAACTTATGTCGTTGCAACCTATTAGAGCTGTTGTCAAATAAATCTAGCCAAATTCATTAGCACATAAATCTTAAACTGGTTCATTAATCATATCCAAATTTCTTGTATTATGCACATTGCTTGAACATATCTAGAATATTCTATTTAATAAAGATATTTTATTCAGAGATAAAAGCAACAATTATTTCATTTATTTTGACATTGAAACTAAATTTTGAAGATTGATAATTTGGGATAAATTTGAAAATAATCTTTGTAATTGGATTATATCAATTTTAAATTACGGTAATAAGCACAAATTTAATGAATCAATCATATCCAAATTTCTTGTAATATACACAATATAGATTGGGTGTATCCAGAATATTGTATCTAATAAAGATATTTTATTTAGGGATAATAAAAATATTTCATTTATTTTAATATTGAAAATAAAAATTTTAAAGACTGATAATTTGGGGTAAATTTAGAAACAATCTATATACGCAAATTGATGCGTCAATAGTTAAATTACTGTAAAAACCATATTTTATTTTTATTAAACACACATCTTGTATATTTTTATTTTCAAACACATTTATCAAACCCTTCTCACACAAGCTTATGGTTATGTCAGAAAAAAACATCAAGTTCTTCCAACTACACTAATTGACTTTGCCACAAAGATCTCAGCAGTTTTGCAGAGCTGCAATATAAACTTTCTCCTTTATAACTTCTAAATAGAAGTTACACAGAACTACAATGTTTTTTTTTATCAAAATTTCAATGATCTTATAAAAATGTAAATTCCAACTTTGAACAATGATTCAAAATAAATATTAGACTTAATTACACTTGTGCCACCTAAATTACATTATTTTGCCAATTTTTGTCACATTTTTTTTTTCTCTCATTCTATTATCATATTTTTGAAATCTTGCAAATTTTGCCCAATCATCAACTGTTCATTAAATAAAATTTGTAAAATTGGACAAAATTATCAAGATTTCAAAAATAAAGTGACAAAATACGAGACAGAAAAAAGACGTGGCAAAATCTGTAAAAGATAAAACTTAGGTGACACAAATTACAATTAAGCCTAATATTATAATACAGCAGAGAAAATACTCTGAAACTACACACAAAACCAAACTCTGCACAAATTCCTATCAACATGAAACCCAAGTTTCCTACAAAAAGCACTTTCAAGCAAATAAATGTCTAAAACTAACATATAGTTAAAAAAAACCCTACATAATAAACTAATAATAATAGCATCAATTCCAAGCTCATTCAAAGTTAGCCATTCAGAACGCATACTAGAGTAATCTGTTGAAATTCATCCAGTGGTTGGTGGCACGGCATGCAAAGATCCTCCTCCTTGCTGCTCATTCTGAGATTGAACATGCATATTCTGCAAGACAGATTCATCAGGTTGACTGGCCCAACCCACAAGATCACCACCTAGTTGATTAGGCCAATCAATAGGTGCATTATCCAGTCCTCAAAGTCACCAAGTTGATTATCCCAGTCCATAGACTCACCAAGTTGATTAGTTGAATCTAGTGGCACATCAACTTGATTAGTACAATCTGCCATCTCAATCTTTCATTAAGTGGCTTGAAGCTTCAAGTGTGAGTTGGCTTTGAGAGATGTTTGGAAAATATTGAGTTGGCTTGGTTGTGAGGAGATAGCATTAGCACTTTCCTGAGCCATGTTTGGCACAAAACTAAAGTAAGCATCACTTTGTTTCATGTTTCTCAACATGTTAATTCCATAATTACTAGCTCCATCAACCTGATTTATTGAATTTGTAAAATACACCCTCCCATTAAGTGGCTCCATAGGAGTAGGGGCGATTTGGCTTGGATGGGAGGAGGAAGCACTTGCCTGAGCCACGTTTTGCATGAAACTAGAATGGCTTCACTTTGATGCTTGTTTTTCAACTTGTTAATTCTATGATCACAAACTCTAATCTTAGCATCCACCTGAGCAATGAAGGCCCTCATTTGCACCTCTTCCATTTTGTGATACTTGGATCCCAAGTTGGATACTTGATGCTGGTGCTTTGTTTATCAACTTTGGTAATCTCAGCTTCAACCATGTTCTTCCTATTATCAAAAAGTCTTGAAGATCAAAGTCTTGGGAGGTCTCTCATTCTTTTGACGCTCATACTTTTCAATGATGGAGCGTACCACTAGGGGTCTT
>CM014737.1:26598019-26652896 GCA_004329165.1 Spatholobus suberectus | reverse complement strand
TTACACATAGGTGCAACAAGAACGGCACCATCCCACGCCTTAGGTTGTTTCAGGTGTATCTTTAATGCAACAGCTCCACCCATGGACCGTCCAAATAGGAAGCTAGGAAGAGACTGGAACACTGGATTTTCTGTCACATAAACCAAATCTTTTGAACGAATACAATGGTATCAATATTCCTTGGTATTAAGTTGTTTAACTTGTTTCCAATGTAAAATGAAATAGATGTAACATTTACAATTTTGCAAAGAATGTACTTCGAATGTTCCCATGTTAAAGCCACAGTTCTATTTTCCAGGCAAGGAAGAACATTAAGGTACATGCCTTTCCTTGAACACATAATGACACTCATAGGTACAGCTGAGATATTTCCTTCATCGGAAACACAACTCATAGCTTTGCAACTCATCATGAGAAGAGTTCACCAATAATTCCCAGTTATTCTATTTGCAGAACATTATTTGACAGATGCACTTTAGCTACTGCCCAAATTAGAAGATATATGAATAAAAATGAGATGAAAAACTTCACCTGATGAATTGAAGTTTATAAAGGTCAATAATTCTCTTTCAAACAGGTGTGGAATTCATCCCCCCTCCTCAAACCTCAAAATAAATAAAGAATTTGATGTTCCCTTTAGCTATCAAGTGTTTTTTTTTTTTTTTTAGGGAAAGAAAAAAAAAAAAACCCTGAAAGCACTCAAACATTTTTGCTTTAACCCTTTGATGTCTAATTCTTGTTATCCTCCTTTCACTAGATGACCCTTTGACTCTCATTTTTTCTGATATTCACCATGCAGTTTTCTATTATGGAGCATTACTTCATATATAGACTACAGATTACTTTCAGAGGGAAAACTTCAAATACTAGTTCAAGATCCTTTAACTCTGTCCAAAGTAAACATAATCATAGACCACCAGGACACAACATAGGGGTTGATGGGAGTATTAGTACCTTTGATTTTTTAGTAATGCTCAATGACATCATCAACAAGTCCATCAAAACTGGGAATATAGGAATGGAGACCTTGAAAGACCAAATCCTGGATAATCCATGGCAAAAACTGCATATCCAGATGATGCCAGCTTCCTAGCAATTCCTGCAAATAATTCCATGACACTATGTTGCTAATCCTTAAGGTAACTGAATTTAGTTACTTATAGCTATCAGTTCTTAATACCAGCTACATGCCTTCAAAGAAAAATGTGCAAGTGTCTCCATAACCATGACAGTAAAACACTGCTGCTTTAGGCCTACCAGGAAGCCAACTTTTGCAGAATATTTCTAGGCCCTTTGAGTTCTTCTCATATGACTGTTGCATAGCACACACTTCAAGGGATCATCACATGTCAATAGAAATAGGACAATGACAAGTTGGCATTGATGACAACAATCTTTTGAGGTAACTACTCAGAAGAAACATAAATTGCATGAAACCATTTTGGACTAAACTTCTTACTTACCTCTTCATTTGGATTCCATCACATGGAGGCGCAAAACATAGAAGAGTTGGTATTAACACTTAAAGGAAATAAAATTTTACTAATGTAAAGTGAATAGCACATCAGATAAAACAATCACTGCACCATATAACCCAACCCCCCAAAACCAAAAAAATAATAATAATAAATTATCCCTGCACCAAAATGCTAATACCAAAACTAGGACTATGAAATGTCTATAAATTGATGGATTTGAAACAGCATGGAGGAATAAACTGTACAAATCTCATTGCATATGATAGTGTGTGATGCAATTGAGTAAGAAAGATGAGTAGGCCACAACTAGAGTCCAAATATAAAAATAAAAAACAAGGAACCCAATATGTTTAAGGAATATAACTACCCAAGCAATTCACTCAAATATCTTAATTAACGTGAGTCCCTAAGATTGTTGAGCAGTCTGTAAAATTAAAGAGGAATGCTTCAATATGCCTTTTTGAAATGTCTCTCTATAACACATTTTTATTGGGTCATGTTTCACATTCGCACTAGAATTGGAGCAATTTTTGCGCAAGAAATAGCTCAGGACCAATCAAAAACTTAGAAAAATTGTGCTCATGTAAGAATGCTTCAATTATTATTTTATATATCTTAAACTTTTGATTAATTGAGTATATAAGCACTATATTTATGCAAGAATTACTCTATAAATCGACTTTTTTTTTTAAATTATTCAGTAACTATGAACATAGTCAAATAATAATACGCTAAAAAGTATTTAAAAGAGAGCCTACCTAACATTTCTCCTCTTATTTTATAGTTGTATTGATGACTGACCCCGTTGCATTTAAGTAAAGAAGTTGCAACTCGCTACATTTAATAGCTAGAACTAGAGCAACAAGCGCCCCCCCGCGCGGGCCCGCGCCCACCCCCGCCCCCCCAAAAAAAAAGTCTGCATGTTTATTCCATCTCACCAATCCGGATCAATTTTTTTTTATAACTATTTATAAGTAAAAATAGTACCGATTTTGTTAGTAATTAATTTTTAGAGAATTGATTGACACCTTTAATAGAGTCTCCTCTCCTAATCACATTTTTCTATCTATAAGACTCAAACGAAAATCTTGTTTAAGATCTGAGCCTTAATGACACTCAACAAACCAATAACCAACAGGTTGAGCATCCAGATCATTTAAAGTTAATTTTGTCGGGATTGAAGTTTTAAAAATTAGACTTGATTCCAATAACCTAACTTAGTCTGAAGTTAATTTTGTTGTATTAAGATTTAAAAATTAGACTCAAATTATTTTGAGTCTTATTCAAGTTACATTTAATGGCTGCACAGAACAGCCCCCAGGGGGTCTTCACCAAAAAGTGATTAAACAGACAGACTCTCTCCCTCTTTCCAACGGATTTGCCAACTACAAACCTCAAAGTCAATGTTTCAAATCCACGTAACCATGTTGAACCAGGTTTCAACAACCCGTACTTTACCAATTAATATCCTCAGCATTAAAGAAGGAGAAAGAGACAAAAAAAAAGGCCAAAACCACTTTCCAACATATCAACCGGACCTCCAGAATCAAAAACAATAAAAATTTAGTCAAAGACAAAACCAAACAAAATAAAAAAAAAAAGGTGAGATTATTTAGATTCATTTCATCACAATTCCATAACAAACAACACCAAAAGAAAAGAAACAAAACCAAAGACAAGCCAAACCTTAAACAATATATGATCAATCCCAAGCTGAATATCCTTGAAGGCCTCACGTGCACGCCTTCTAGCATCCACTTCATCCATCTTAGCATCCAAAATCTTCTGCAATTTACCATCAACACCTGGTAGCCTCATGTTTGACACCTTTATCACCTCTCTCCTATTACTCCTCTTCCTCTGGACACAAATGCTGCTCTGAATTCTACACACACACCCCAAACACTTGGATTCAGTCTGATCTATAGACCCAGAAACAGAATCATAGGAAACAGACTCTGACACACCCCATTAAAAAATACACATATATATATATAATTAAAAAAAACACACAGGTAATGGGAATAAATATTAAAAAAAGCTACTTTTTTTTTTGCACTTTTAGTTTTTATTCAAATAGCACCATTCAAAGGGGGCTCCAGTAAAGCTTTGTGGGTCTCAGGGCCAATATGGATTTAATCATTATTTTATTAAAAACAACATGAATGGGATCCGCTAAATGAGGAATGAGGAATATCTGACTCAGTGACTCAGGAAAAAGGATAAGGATATGTGGTAAGGAATTAATAGCTAAGCAAAAAAATTAAAAAATTAAAAAAAAGTAAAAATGAGAATAAAAGTATTTCTTTTTGGGTTTCCATTTTCTAATATGAAAGTTGATATGGAAGGTGGGATTTGACTATGGTTAGAAAATTTTTTATTAAAAATAAAAGAGAGAAAAAAAAGTTTATTTCTTTTTATTTCCTTATTACGGAAGGCAAGAATTTTGACTAAAGTTATAAATTATTATGGGTATGGTTGTTTGTTTGTATGATTTTGAATTGAATATGTTATGTTAAGGTTGGGATGAGGTTTGAAGCGGTGAGTGGAAGGTTCTATTCAAACTTCAAGGGAGGAAGAAAGAAGATGATGGTTGGCGTGTGAGATAACGTCGGTAGAGTAGAGGGATAAATAGATGAGAAATTTCAATGAATACGACATAAATATTTAATTTTAAATAATCTAAATCTACTTATAGCTTTTTTGAATATTTTGTTATTAAATAAATATATTTTATATTTTTTTAAAAAAATATTTTATATTTTTAAAATATTAAATGTATTTTTTGTTAAATATTTTGTTAAAGTATTAGAAAAATTATTAAGAGAATATTATGAAAAGATATAGTATTATTTTAATTTAAAGGTATATTTTACTCTTCGCTTATATAAATTAACGAGAGATTGCTCACTGCACACAAGCTGAGTAGTTAAACATTTAAAAATTACATTTGGATAAATGATCCACTGTTTATTTTAAAATATTCTATTATTCCTCTAGATTTTAATTAGATTTTTTTTAAAAGATTAAATTAATCAGTAGATCCTGAACTATTCGAAAATTTTAATTGGTCTCCAAATAAAAAAAATGTAATTAGGTTCTTGATCTTATAGAATATTTGTAATTGAATTCTTAAAATTTTTTAAACTGTCACAAATTATATTTTTTATTTCAAATCGTTATAAATTAACATCAAGAATTCAATTAAAAATTTGACAAAATCAATAACTTAATTATAATTTTTTAGTTAAGAGACTTAATTAAAATTTTCTAATACTTCAGGGACCTGTTGATTCATTTAACATTTTTAAAGGATAAGTATGTGTATGTAAACTTTTTTATTCAACTTACAGTGTAATAAACCTTAGTTTATTTTCCTAAAACAAAGATAAACATTTATGCATTAATTTTAAGAAGCATTTTTGTATAACGTCTAGTATTATCCATAGCTGATTTAAATATATTATTATTTATTATAAAATTTTGAAAAATAGAATGAATTTAAATGTTTATAATATTGACTTTAAAATTATGTTTAAAATTTTATTTCATTCTTAAAAACTTACTTCTATTAGTATTTTAGCTTGTGCAATATACAAGATAAATGTTTATTTTATATAATAATTAAATTTTATATTAAATAAATATTTTAAATATGTGAATTATATTATAATTAAAATTCATAGTAAATATTTTTCAACATATAAATTATGTTTGTTAGAGATTTATTATAAACAATTTATAGTGTGATACAAGGTTATTTTAACTATTGATAATTTTAAAAATATATATTAAAATTCATTTAGAAATAAAGATAGAAATGATAGATTGGAAATGTTAAGAAGTTAAAAAAATCTCTAAAAATGTTCTGGTTGAAAAAAAAAATTTAAAACATTCCTGTTCAAGAACAACTCCTAAAGACGTCATTATTCAAAATAGTTATTTTAATTTATATAAAGATGATATTATAAATTTTAAAACCTCACTCTCAATTAGAGTCTTGATATTCTCTCCTTTCTTTTAAATATGCATTTCATATATTATCTTACAATTAGTTAAAAAAAATTCTCTGTCAAACTCCTCTCTTTTTAGTTTTAATTGTATATTTGATTTTAATTATCTATTTCTGTAAATTTACTTTCTTTGTCTCTATCGTTAAATTGAAAGTATTATTTTAAAAAATTGTCAATAATTAAAAGTAAGTTATATCACTATTTAAATTATTGATTATAAATCTAAAATATATTTATATTCAAAAATATTTTGTTAATATAAATTGTGATTATAATATAATTTATATTTGTGTTTGTGTCTGTGTGTGTGGTGTTTTTAGAAACTATTATTTACAATATCATTTTTAGGAACTTTCTTTAACTAGAATATTTTTAATGTTTTCCTTAACCTTTTATCTCTTTTAATTTATTATTTTCATCTTTATTTAGATTAAATCTCAATATTTTTTTAAAAAACTTATCAATAGTTAAAAATAACATTATATCGCAATGTAAATTGTCTATCATAAATCTAAAATATGATTTATATTTGAAAACTATTTATTTATTATGAATTTTAACTATAATATAGTTGGTATATTCAAAAGTATTTATTTATTATAAATTTTAGTTATAAAAAATAAACATTTATCATATGTATTACATAGATTAAAATACTAATTATAAGATTAAAAAATAATCTAAAAACTTGCAACAGATAAAGAAATTAAAAAATATTTACAAAAAAAGAATCAAAATATAAGTATCAATTAAAAAGTAAAGTATAGTTTTAAAATTAGATGATAAATAATTTAATTTAAATACCTTTAAAAATAAATTAAAATGTACTCTTAATTTAATATGTTACATGCATTAAATTATATAAATTATGTTAAAAATATACTTATGACAGATAATAAATTATATGTTGACATATTTTAAACAGCTTTTTTAGCCTATGTTTCACAAGATAAATGTTTATTTTTATATAATTAAAATTTATAGCTAATAAATATTTTTAAAAATATATATTATATTACAATTAAAATTCATGATAAATAAATATATTTATGAAAATATATTTATTTAATATATTTAATTTAATACATGTCAATATAATTTATCAAACTGTGTTGTATCCCTAGTTAACGTGGAATTGCCAACATTTAAAAAAAAAAAAAAAAAAAGCTAGCTCAATAGTGAGAATTGTTTCTCACTCATATACATTATTTTGGCTATATTACTAGTGCCAATGTAGGATTTTTAACAATAAAGATATAAATAAAAAAAGGTAAGCCCTGATAGTCGAGTCGGTATCGCACCATGAGTGAGAAATGTGTGAGCATTTGATTTGACGTTAAAATTAGTTACTCATGCTTAATGCAAACTAACTTTTGAGTTCATATTTATTTTAAAGTTTAGAGAAATTCATTTGGATGAGCGAGTTCGATAGAATTAATTTTAAATTGTTAAATTTAATTAAGATATATGTTTAAATTAATTTATATCATAATCCCAAGGGGCTGATCGAGTGGAATAAGACAGGATCTCCCATTTGACAGATTGTAGGTTCGAGCTTCACTCATCTCCTTAGGGTGAGGTAAATGTAAATATCTTTGTAAGCGCTCTTTAACCTCAAAAGTTTTTCCTGCTTGGACTGAAGCGTTACCCCCCCTCCCCCTAAATTTTTATGTATAAAAAAAATTAATTTATATCATTAATTTTACATTGGGTCTCATGTGATCTTATTGAACTCTCCTCTCCCTTCTTATCAAAAGTTCCATATTGTGATGGTGGGGTGTATAAGCACGTGGAACATCTATTCTTCTAGTCCTTTGTAATTCTACCTAGTGCTTTGTATTAATGATTTTGTCTAGATAATGATTTCTGCCCCTCCATGATTTGCTTTGCGAGTATTTCCATGATATTGTCTTCTCCCCTCTTCATCAAATGTAGTTGGCAAAAACAAAATGGCAAAGGCTAACGATAGTTCATTAAGGAGAAAGGAAAGGTATTCTGAATATGCTTATATATACATTGAAGCAGCATGAATGAGTAAAGAAGCACTGTCATTGAATCGGCAAACATACTGATTCAAGGTTGTACTTAAAATAAATCATGGTTGAAAACTTCGAGTGATTTTAATAATAATAATAATAATAATTAAAAATATATAAAATAATATTAAAAAACATAATACCATAATTTTATAATGTTAAAAACTAAAATAATATTTTATAGATTCTTAATGTTTAAAATATACACAAAAATCAAAATCAAAATATCATAATAATTAAGCCTAGATTACAACAATACACAATAATGTTTAATAATGATAAGTTCACGTCTAGAAAAAAAAAAAGAAAATATTTTCGGCCTAGCTAGGGCCCACTAAATGAAGCCCAACACCCAAGACCATTATGGACATACCTCAGTCATGCATCTCACCTTGCATCTCAAATGTTGACCTGAACAAATACCTTAAAAGGCAAGAAAAGACTAGCTGTCACACAATACAAGACTTTTTTAGCACTCCTAACAATGTGCCACACTCGTCTTTCCCTTTGTTCATATTGCTCTTAAAATAGGAGAACATATTAGGTAATTCCTAGACTACCACGTGTTTATGATCCCAACCAATCAATATATGACATGTATCTAGTTTTTTAATTTATGAGAAAAAATTAATAACACTTGGTTACATATCACGTGGAGATTAACTAAAACCATAATAGTCCTAGACCACCTAATAATTTCTCTTAAAAATAGTGTGCATGTAAAATAAAGCTGACAAACTCATGGTCAACCATCTTTCTATGTAATATATCTCCCACTATATATTTATTATTTCCATGCATAACAAATTAGAAGTATGTTTAATCCACCCCAAAAACCTTAAATCATTGATAAACCTACACTAACTTCGGCATCAAGTGTTTACAGGTGATAACCATTACACCATAGCTTCCATCGACCGTGGCCAACCCTATCGAAGTGACCCTTGTAACAGCTTTACTTTGCTTATTAAACTGTTTTCTTAATTATTTTATATTTATTTCTGGAGAACCAAATGAGAATCTTAAAAATTTAATCCTTACAGTTACATTCATATTAGTAAGTAATACTTAGTTTAAATATTTTTTTAGGGGAACGGAATCCAAAAATTGGTAAAATTATTATTTCGTCAGATAACAAAATTAATAGACAAAAATAGTTAAAATTATTTAGAAAATAATGATTTTGTCCTTATTTCTCAACATTAAGGGCTAACATGAGAAAATATTGAATTGATATTAAAATGTCAATTTAAGCTTGAAATCATGTCATATATTGAAATAAAGTTTTAAAAATTTTCTAGAATTCCTGTATAAAATGACCAAAATATCTCTAGGTATCTAATAAACTTAGCTAGTATTGATTTGACATCTATAAATGGTGAAAATGGTAATCCCAATTCATTTATACATAAAAAAAAAATTAATTTTAGAATTTTCAAAAAAAAATTGATATTTATTGAATTAAAATCGAATTATTAGGAATTTTTAGCTTAAAATATAAAATAAATAGATAAAGTTTGAAGTAAATTAATAAAAATTAAAATTAATTACTAGAAATTTATATTTGATGAAAAATAATGTATATGATCATTTTTTTATTAAAATGCATTATTTTGATATTAAAGCTAATTTTTTAAGTTTAGATGATTTTATTGGTACCGGCTAATTTACCAACGGGTAAGATTGACATAGATAAAGCACGACAACTAAGAGGGCCACATCTAAGCTCTAAGAACAGCTGATTCATCACTCTAACTTGGTGTATGTAAGCGAGTGTACACTTAAGCTCCTTCCTTCCTCTATAAATAACATAGTTTTGGACCATTTTTCAACCCTTTTTCCTCTCTCAAGCTAGCCAAATTATTAGAGATCTCTCTCTCTAGAAAAAAAATTCTTTATTTTGTTTTATAATAAAATTTTACTAATTTTCCAACAACTAGTAAAGTTCTCTTCCTAGGAGCTTTGCATCAACAATTCCATTCTTTTCATCAACCACCCTAGGGGTAATGGGGGAGATAGGGTTATTTCTAAATTATTGTCACTTTGCATATTGGTAGGAAGGGTTTTTTTCCTAAACTCATTTAGACTTAAGTTTTATTATTACTATTGTTGTTATACTGTTTAATGTTAAACTTTAATTTTTGTTAAGTTGTAACTCTGCTTAAATTTAAATTATTAAATTATAATTACTAAGTTATTACCCTGCTCAAATTTAAATTATTAAATTATAATTACTAAGTTGTTACTCTACTCAAATTTAAATTATTAAATTATACTTGTTAAGTTGTTACTCTGCTCAAATTTAGAAAATTAAAATGTATTTATTTAGTTGTTATTCTGTAAAATTTTAGTAATTAAGTTATAATAACTACGCCATTATTCTGTTAAAATTTTGGTATTATGCAATTTATATAATAAGACAGAAATGTTAATTGTACTGATGCTCAAATTAAATGAGACCAGGAAAACCTCTATTTGAGAATCTAGGAAGTGATAAATTAGTGAGTAATGTAAAGTGAGTGATATGCTATGGCATAGTACCCTGCTAAGGAAGTTATAGTTTGGTATACTAAGAAATGAAAGGCAGGGACCCACTTATAGAGGTTTTGGGGGTAGGCATCCAGCGGTGAAGGTCCCAATGGTTAGGGTAGCACCTTTGACCTAGGATATTCACCTAACCAAGCTCAATAATCCTGACAACTATTCAACATTTTAGAATTGGTTTGGGGGTATACCTTTATAAATGGATATCGTGAATGTTATTTTCCTTAATGATGATAAGGACTATACCACATGATGATGTTGATGAGGTAAATGCACTCCTAGTCATTTCCTAGTTCTGTTGAGAACTATTACCCACTAATAGGGAGTATGAATCCATATCTAGTCAAAGGTAGTCTGATACAACTTAGAATGAACCCCAGGTTCCCTTCTATTATCAGCTGTGTTTTGTTTTTGTTTTATTCTAGATTTCTTGCCATACATGTAAAGGTGACTTTAGAATAAAACATTTCACTCCAAAATTTTTCTTCTATGTATGATTGATATTGATTGTTGAAGACAACTTTAATGCCCCATGATGTTGAGTACAAGTTAGAGGATACTTCAACTGGCGAGGATTTGAAGACTTATATTATAATATTTTTCTTTTTGTATGAGGAATAAGGTAGATTGCCACTGCTCTGTATAGGATCTTTTTTATGTACTTTTAGTCTTTTGTATTTTATGACTGTTATGTATTTCCAAATCACGATGTACAATTTTATGACATATATATATATATATATATATATATATATAGTCTTATTTTTCATCTTTTACTACCATTTTCAAATTCTATTAAGTTTGGAAATTTTCTATTATAAAAGCAAAAAAAATTTACCCTCATTTTCATCTACTTAAACTTAATAACTAAATTAATATGAATTATATTAATATGAATGGGTGTTACAACCCTCAACCCTATGACCTTCATGTTGTTCCAACTTCAAGAAGAACAAAATTGAAGAAAATGTGTCGTATTAAGCATTCTTTATTGATCTCACTATGAACTAGTTTTTGCTGATTTTACATATTTTTTATCGGTTATTCTCAAGACTGATTTGGTTATTTATTTGGATCGAGTACTAGACCAATTTATTGATATTTTGGTCCAATCATTGATTATCAAAACATAGTAAAAAAGTTCCATATTGAATAAGAATGGACAAGTTGATAAGATATAAGTGAAAAAGACCTTTATACCTAAAGATTTAAGGTTTTAGTTTAATGTAGTATCAAAGTTTACTTAGGTAGCTTGTTAGTGACCCATTAATGACAATCTCCTATGTTGGAGTGGATGTGATCGATTACTTACACATGCCAACAAGAAGCTCAATTTTGTATTGGAGACAATGTTAAATGCTTCTTCTTCTTTTTGTTTTACTTCTGGTTCCTAATTCTTGCTACATGAGGGAGATGTTGGCATGTTGCAAAGGCATAAAAATTGTCATTACTTTCAAGTTGAAAAAAATGGGAGTCTAATAGCTTTCTCAAAATTCATGTTACTCTATGCTTTCTAGCCATTTTTATTCTTAAGATGATTGGTACTACCTCTAGCAAATAAAGTAGTAAAAAAAAAATATGGGACTGACAAACTAACATTTAAAGCCTTCTCGGCTTCTATCTTTATCCAAATAATGGCATGATCAGATGTAGCATAATAAAAGAGGATTATATGCTCAAAATTTCCATCTACTGGCACTATTGTCCTCACTACTAGGAGAAACCTTCCTATTCTGCATAGAAAAGGTATTAATATGAAAGCCAAAAGTAAAAACTATATAAACATATTTTTTTGTGTGACCATATTAACACATTTTCAAGCTAGAAGATATAGCGTGAATTAAGACAAGGACGTAATGAAGTATGAGACGAGAAAGAGTAAGTAATGGGACTTAAGCTCAATAACTACTAGGAAAAATTTTATATTATCTTCCAATTGTGCACCTTTTTCACCACATACATTAATGGTATAATTATTTAGAATTTAGAAAATTTGCAGCTCTATGCACAAATATCCATAGGCAGTACCTATGACAACAAATTCTCCTTAGGCAGCAAACTAAATGAAAATTATAGCTTGTATTTTAAGGTTGTGGAGCTCCATATTCATAATTCATCATTTTTTATTCCTTTACACTAACGCAAGTATATGTGAGGGTGGGGGTAGTTCTGCAATCCACATTCCACAATATTCAAAATTTAGGTTCATTTTACCAATGATGTTCCTATTTATACACAATGTAAAAATAAATATCGATGAAAGGCATATTAGAGCGAACTACCTTCAACATCATTAAATGCTTTAATTTTACCAGCATCACAATCTACTAGATATAAAAATGTTCAAAAGGATGCCAAGGATTCTTCAACTACACATAAAATATTCTAATAACTTAATTAAAGCACCACAAAATTGATGACATCTGCATGTCTGACTTCCAAATTTAGTGTGCAATAGCATAGCACCTGACCTTTTTCGTTTGAATATTTTCAAAGATATGTCAAAATCCTACCACACAATGATACATGATATAACATGTTCTCAACACACAAGTTAACTGAACAATGTCTTATAATATGTGTACTCGAAGTGAATGTTTAGTAAAAGTCAGAGAATAGTTTGGATACTTCTCTACTGATTCCCACAAAATTTCACATTCAACATCGATAACTCATTCAACAGCCTTTAGCATCCCATTGCAAACATACCCCCAATCAAACTTCATTTCCCTAATCTATTACCTAATAGTACTGCATAGTCACTCTCCTTTGCCAACTTTAGTCCCCTAATGGCAATAACTATATCAGAATGATCATGATCAAGGTACATACAGTATATAGGGTGGTGCACTCCTTTGTGTATCTTTATATGTTTAACCAATGACAATTAATTCCATAGCCACCAGAAGGTTTCCAAAGAGGGTGTCAAATAAAATATAGTGACAAAGGAAAAGGATAGGCTCAAACTATTCTTCTGTGGCAAAGCCCCATGTTTCACTATCATGTCCTTTAGTATGAAGATAGCTTTCCTAAGCCCAACAAGCACAAGCCATATAGCACACACCCACACCCACAAAATGACAAAATCCCTAAATGTAAATGACTTTTATAGATACAAATATGAACTTCAATGTGAAACTCGAAGTGCAAACTAAAATATATACTTGGGTGCTTTCTTTTCTTGTACAATAAACAAGATATTGATATTATTGAAATTGTGCTCATGGATTCAACAATGATCACTAATCACTAGTCAGCTGTAATTTAGGGTAGCAGATGAATAAAAAAATAATTTAAGTAGGAAGTATGGGATGAAATTTTAAGTAGGTAGGTAATTGTAGGTATACTATTTAGGAATAGAAAATTGTGCAATGATAACCATAACCAAACTTAAGCCATGATTGATGCCAAACCATAATGGCACAATATTATGATCAACTTGGAAACTACATGTAACACAACAATCTAAACTTCCATGCTTATCGCTACAACAATTGATTCCATTCAGAACAACAAAAGTACATCGCTAAGGGATTATAATAACTCATAATCAAGAGAATTTAATAAATTAACAAAAATTTCTATAAGGGGATGATGAATATCAAAATTAGAGCCAGAGATGAATTATAAGGGAAACCAGAAACTTGTGGACCCAAACTTGGCAACTTTAATGAATAATGATTAGTTTGTTCACAAATTCAAAGTTGCCATTTAGAAAATAAGACTCAAGAGTAAGAGAAAGCAATAAAAGGTGAAATAAAAAAGTAAAACACTTTGTGCCAAATATCAATGTTGATCAAAGAAACCTAAAGCAACAAAACACCAAAAGAATAAACTGTGGTTGGAGCAGGTAGAGAAATCTAATTATGTCATTATAGGCTTTCATTTTCATATTGAAGAGATAGTGGTGTCAAAGTAAATAAATCGTTGATGATTCCTAATCAAGTGGCATTTATTTTTTAGGGCTTGGGAATGATTAATATAACACCCTCTGTGCTATTAAGGTTTACTACTTCTCATTTTAATTCATTTAAAACTCTTATTTAATTAGTTTATGAAAATAAGAATAATTTTTTTATGATACGATAATAAATTTGTGTAGCAGAAGATGTGAACATACATAAACCTACATAACATGCATGAAATAAAAATCAATACATACAACTATCATCAAATGTATCCAGGTCAACGACGTGTATCTCAAGTCATAAAATATACCACCAGTCTAGATAGATAAAAGGTTTCTCAAAGGAGGGAGAAGTGTTGTGTGTGTGTGTATATACATATACAAAATATATCAAAAAGGAAAAGGGATACAACATTTACTCCCTAAGCTAGTCATGGCTACCCTTTAGTCAACTACACAAATATGAGAAATAGAAATACTATCCTCGGAAGGAATAGAGACATTCAATAGAATAGGTAAAAAGGTAATAAACAATTTTAGGCGATGTATACAATCATTGGACACAAAAGAATAGGTTACTGCAGAGTCATACAAGACAAATAAGGATGCTTGGTTCAAGAAACATATACCTTAAATCAGGTTGTCGACCCTTTTGGCCTTCTTTCTACTCAAGGTGAAGACCTTCCCTTTAGTTGGAGGTGCTTGATCGGATGCTCTTCCCTTCTTCAAAAGTGGGCACTCCCTAGAGAAGTGTCCCTGGTTGTTAACATTTGTATCAAACATTTGACCAAACATGCACACCCCTTTATGAGTCTTCCCATATTTAGGGTATGCCTCCACCTAGGGAATCCCAAAGGTCGCTATCTTCTTGCCCTTAAAGGCTTCTTTCTTGAACTTTGCATTAGGAGTGAACTTCCCTTCTTTTCCCTTCCTCTTAAATGCTTATTGTTGGTCTGCCTCCATTTTGTTTAGATTCCCCTTCGTTATAAGACACTTATTGACCAAGGTGGAGTTGCCCCTGAACTCCAAGGTCCCAACTTTACTCAGGATGTTGGACCTCAAGCCTTATTCAAATCGGATGGACTTCCACTCATCATCTAATGGGTTGCGAAGGTGTCTTGAAA
Source organism: Spatholobus suberectus (assembly GCA_004329165.1). Classification (NCBI taxonomy): domain Eukaryota; kingdom Viridiplantae; phylum Streptophyta; class Magnoliopsida; order Fabales; family Fabaceae; genus Spatholobus; species Spatholobus suberectus. The sequence continues at coordinate 26,637,794 of CM014737.1, read as the reverse complement.
ACTTGGCTAATTCTTCAAACTTGGCCACATATTCTCCCACCGACATGCTCCCTTGCTTGAGTTGTAGAAACTCTACCTCTTTTTGATTCCTGACGTTGTAAAGAAAATGCTTATCTAAAAACCTGACCTTGAAGTTCTCTTAGATAATAGGAGTCTCCTAGTTCAACATCCCCTCCTTTGCACATCTCCACCAATTCTTCACTTTATCCTTTAGCATAAAGGTGGCCTAGGTAACTTTGTGCTCTTCCATGCAAGGCATCACCTCAAAGATATTCTTCATCTCTTGGAGCCAAGATTTAACTATTCATCAAGCTGGGCAACAACACGCTAGATGCAGCAAGGTCCTAACCACCTTATTCATAGGCCTCAACCAGTAGTTGCTTTAGGACCTAGCCTCAGGGTGGTATGCCTTATGGTGGGTCAGCAGTTGGTCATTATTAACCACAACCAATAGTATAGTTAGTAGCAGTAAAAGCCTTTTCTCATCATATGATTGGTGTTGTGATTTGGTGGCGCTTTGATGAGATAGTACTTGATGAGCAGTGATAGAAAGATTATCACAAATATTGATGGATTGAGTTATTGAGAAAAAGATATGACCTTTATGCATTGATTATTGATATAATAATATGATTACTTGAACTACATGGAAGTGTTTGTGAAGCACTTAACATAATGTTTTTGTCCTTGAGTCACAAAGAGACCACAAAAGGAAAGAGAACCTCTTAATGCTTTTGTAGTTGTTCATTTTTACTATTTTATACCTTTGATTGCTCTGCAGCAAATATTAACTAATGCAATATGCTTGAAGATGTATAACAGGCTACTGTTCTAGCTGATATTTTTTTTCCTGGGAATCTTGTATTGAGTTTTGTTTTCTTTATTTTCAAAGTAGTATAATGTATTGTAACTTGCCTACTAGATGTATACACTTGCCTTTGTACTACTCAAAGAGAGGCTTTTTATGATGAAAAATGATATTCATATGCCTACTAGATGTATACACTTAGTGAGAGATAAGAAGAGGTGAGAAAGAAATAGATTATGTGATGTTATAGGAAGGGAGAATAAAAAAAGAGGTTAAAGAAAGATGGAAGTGTTGTGCAAGTATATAAATATCATCGTTTCATGACTGAATTGCTTATATGCAGTTAACTTAAAACTAACATTGGTTTGTGAAGCCTTTATATACATATAAAAATATCCTTTGAGGGATGAAAGTGTTTGTAAATTAACAAATTAGTAGGATAAACTTATTAATAATTAGAAATTTTAGTAATCAATTTGTATTGATGTGTACTATCACTTTCACATATATAAAAGTATATTTGCCTAAACTAAATTGCATATTAAGCCAAACTAATCATAGAAAATATGAGATTAGGAATGAAATCCTAAATACATTAGAAAATATACACATGAAACAATAATTATAATGAGGAAATGTATAATTTATAAATAAAACTATGAAAGATTTTCCAACATTTCTTTCAAGTTAAAGCATAGATATTAAATATTACATGTACTAAACTTGTTACAAATAAAATAAGTTTAATGATCTTAAACATACTTGTAATGAAATATTTAAGGTGATTATTAAAGTTAACAAACACGGTAATGATTTTCACATAAAACAACTAAGGATCTTAAACACATCTATTTATTTATAATATATAAAGTCTAAGATTTAGATTGTGACGTTGCCACCTCATCCTTTTAGAAAGCAGACTTTCTTTCATACCATTTGTTTTCCTTATGTGGCACACTACTCTCATTTCACCATTGGTTATCTATTTAAACAATGCATTTTAAATGTTTATGTTACTTAAAAACCTTTATATTAGAAAATGGTTATTATTTTTTCTATAACTGACATTACAAATTAATAATTAATATTTAACTATTAATGAAATACAATTTCAAATTATTAGTTATCTGATTTATTGGAATGTGTAACAACATCACATTTATTCCAAGTTAAAGCCTTTCATGCATTCTATTTGAAATTGATTACCCTTTTAATTACTCGTTGGATGAGAAAAAAAAATAACAATCCCTTTTATTTGACTTGCCACTAAGAGTTTCCAGGCAATGCCACATCTTCTTACATACCATGAACTAGAGTTCTTATATGCCTCCTACGTTTGGATCCTCTCCAGCTACAAATTCTAATCATTAGATTAATATAATAGTTGAGGATTAAGCGAAAAAATACTTAGAAACACCAAGTCAGTTATTGCCCTTCGCAAGGCACTGCCACCACATCACTATATCTTTCTTCGTTCTCCCTCACGCCGTGGTGATAGAAATATATGGATCATTAAATTGATGTAGGCTGTTGCGTAGCATTCTCTAGTGCAGCTATATGATTCTCTCTTCTAGCATATCATGCACTATCTATTCAATTTTTTATTTTTGCTATGTGGATATCTATAAAGCCTTACTTTCATTGGATATCTATATGGAAGAATATCTTGAGCTAAGATGTGTGGTACTGTCACTAAGGATTCTAGTCTTTGATTCAGTAGTTAAATCTCCCTCATGAATCGACCATTTTAATATGCGTTATGTTTGTTTTTAATTGATCTGTTTCAATAATCTATGTTATGTATACTTTGCTTTTGTCATCAAGAAACATGCATCATAATTCTTCTTTATTTACTTCTTTTTTTTAATTTGTTTTTGTTGTACTATAAGGTTATGTTTTAATGCTTTGAAATTGACTCCTTTTGAAGGTATTAGGTCATTTGTCTGAAATCTTAGATTCATTGTAACTAATTTTTTATTCTTTCAAGTTCTATTAAATTAGATTCTAAGTTGAAGGAGTCATGTTGAGTTTTCCTTCACGTTTGAAAAATTGGGAGCAATTGAGTTGTTTGGAGAGTAGTTTCTTCTTCTACAAAATGTAGTAGGCTGTGACCAATATAATAATGTGCATATGCATTGTGAGCCATACCAATTGACTTCAACATTTGTTCTTGCTTTTGGCAGCCTTTCTTGATTAGACAAGGATGGACTTTCTAAATATAACAATAGGTCATCATTATTGTTATATACTCTAAATTCAAGCATTTGTTATTCACAACATTTGCTGTTAATGTCTTGCATTCATTAGTCATGGCTCACATTGATGCTAATTGAAAAATGTAATATTTCTTTGTTAGAAGTAAAAGTAACTGAAATATTATATATATATATATGTGTGTGTGTGTGTGTGTGTGTGTAATATTATTTTACATGAAACATATCTTTTTCAAATGACACTGATTATTTAACAAAAATTTGTTTGAAATATCACTTAAGATAATAACATAAATATATAAATACATTCCCAACTAAATATTTAAGAGCAAAGCTATTACGCTAAATAGAAAATTTAAAAATCTTTTATTCTTAACTCTTGAGAATACCAAAATAAATCATAATTTAGAAGAAGAAAAAAAATCTTACGTCAAGCTACATGAATGATAATAACTGGGCCTCCCTTGCAGTTTTTTCAATTATTTTTATAATGAAAAAATATAACTAAAATAGTAACTACTTTAAAGATCTAAATAAATTGTTTTATTAGCATTTAAAGTATTTAGGAATTGTTTAAAAGTCTATTTATTATATAATTTGTATTTTCAATAATTTTAAAAATATCTCTAATATATAAACTATTTAAATACTACCTTTTAATAATTTTGATAAAAAAAAGATGATAATTATATGAAAACCACTAAATACTTTGTTTATTTATTTATTATTATAATTTTTTTATTATTTATATAAATATAGTATGTATTATGTTTATATGTACAATTGTGATATTTTTGTTTGGTGTTTCCTTGTTTACCATGTTATAATGTAATAAAATGACAAAGAAAAAAGGTTAATTTCTAAAATTGAAGTAGTTTAATTTATGCTTTAATTGTAATGTCGCACCATAGGTGTTAACATTTTAATTTAGCTCCTAGAACTATAGTAAAACATAGATTTAATTACTAATTTTGGTCCTTTAATTTATTTATTTTATTCTATTAGGTCTCTCTTTTATTAAAAAGTTCAATTAGGTTCCATTATTTTAAAAAATGTTTCAATTTTACCCTTTCACCCAAAATAACATCATTTTTTGTCTAATGTTACACTAAACAACATGAAAAATATTGTAATAAAAAATTACTTTGTTTTAGACAAAAAGGGCAACATTGCAATGTTTTTGAAAATAATAGGACCTAATTAAACATTTTTACTAAAAAATAGACCTAATTGAATAAAATAAATAAATTAAGTGACCAAATTAGTAATTAAACCTAAAACATAAGATTTATAAATTGAAGATACTTTGACTTTTTGTACAAGAAGATTGGTGTTAAATTTATATGAATAAAATAAATCATTATTTAATGAAAAATAATGAATGAAAAATAGTTTATTTAGAAAAAAAATCTCTCTTTAAATAAGAGTTTAATCTCCAGCTACAAAACTTATTATGGATAAACTAGCTGAGGATGGAGAACTTCATAAGGATATTGCATTCTAGTTAATGAACTCTAGTGATTTCCTTAGATAAAGATTATGATCATTTTGAAGGAGTAAAAGAAAATAATATAAAGTATTTTTTTTTTTTTCAGTCTAAGAATTTAATATTGTTATTTCCTTTTCAATTAACTGTTTCATTGTTTAGCAGATTATAGGTCCCTATAACTTCTTTGAGTTCAATGATGACCTAACTTAATTATCAAGTAAAAAACAATATTATCCCAATAAACAAGATTGAAGATGCTTTGCCAACTCTTCAGTGTTGAGTGAATAACCTAACTCATAATTTAATATTTTTTTATTACTTTTAAGGTTTTAATATCATAAAAGAAATGAATGGCCACAAATTGCACCTTGTTACACCATCGTGATATGTGCAACTCTCGAGAATAAAACCAAAATCGCAATTAATTCCAATAGTTGGATAGCTAAAAGCTACAAACCAAAATGCACTTTTATATCTAAATTTTGAATCATCAATCCATTACCATCACAGTTTGATATCACTCATCTATTGTGTCTAAGGATTCTGTAGAATAAATACCACAATATTGTCCTTTTTTATTTCTAAATGAGAGAAATGGACCACCAAACAATTGAGTACTGCTTTGAATCTTCCACCAAGCTAGTGCTCATTTCCCATCGATATTTTCAATGTGTGTTTCAAAAGAAAACCTTGCTCAACATGAAAATACAGCCCAATGTTATTGCAATATGGTAGGCATAATTTTCTAGAACTAATTTCCAACTTATAATTTCTATATTTGAAGGACTAATTTCATTTAAGAAAAACGTAACAAATAAGGAGCCTACAATCAAGGAGCGGGTGGAGTTTCATACCGATGAAATAATCACATGAAGAAGTTGATCCCATTCCAATTCATTTTCATTATTAGAGCCTCCAACTCCAATTGCTCTGGGCTGTGACTCATTAGTAAAGATTTGATCAGTAACGGATTCCAATTCAATAATTTCCTTGCTACTACTACCAAACACCTTCAGCCCCGATTCTGAGTCATATATTGGCAAGACCACACACTTTTTTATTCTCACTTGACCGTTTTCGTGTTTACGATTGTCATCATAAGAGAAATAAAATTCAAATTCAATTGGTATGTCACTGAAAAGACACTGCGGCCTTTTACCACACCAAAATATCACGTGATCTGAAATTAAATAGTCCCAAACTGGACGAGAATTGTTGCCCAAGCCGACCTGTTTGCCATCTTGACGGATAGAACATGAAACAACTCCTTGGAATGATTCCTTAGCAAGAATGATGCAATAAATGAAACCGTACAAGTCAGATAATGGGAGATGAGGAAGAGTCATTGAACTTCCTGTTGTACGAAACCCACACTTGACCGTCACATAGTCTCCCGGGGCAATGAAAGACCTTCCGTCTCCGTTCCAATCAGGTAAGAGATGAGTTATGTTCTGTAACATGTGTTGTAACATTATCCGTTGAGTGAAGCCTGTGTCCAGAGAAGGGCAGTCGATGACCTTCAACTCTTTCAGGGATGGTGGAAGCTCTGGCAGAGACACGAGTTTCTTGCAATTATGTAAGTCAAGGTGTTGCAGGGATGGTGGAAGCTCTGGTAGAGACACGAGTTTCCTGCAATCACGTAAGTCAAGTTGTTGCAGGGATGGTGGAAGCTCTGGCAGAGACACGAGTTTCCTGCAATTATGTAAGTCAAGCCATCCCAGGGATGGTGGAAGCTCTGGCAGAGACACGAGTTTCCTGCAATCACGTAAGTCAAGTTGTTGTAGGGATGGTGGAAGCTCTAGTAGAGACACGAGTTTCCTGCCATCACGTAAGTCAAGCCATCCCAGGGATGGTGGAAGCTCTGGCAGAGACACGAGTTTCCTGCAATCATCTAACCAAAGCTCTCTCAGGGATGGTGGAAGCTCTGGCAGAGACACGAGTTTCCTGCAATCATGTAACCAAAGATGACTCAGGGATGGTGGAAGCTCTGGCAGAGACACGAGTTTCCTGCAATTATGTAAGTCAAGCGATCCCAGGGATGGTGGAAGCTCTGGCAGAGACACGAGTTTCCTGAAATCATTTAATTCAAGCCATTCCAGGGATGGTGGAAGCTCTGGCAGAGACACGAGTTTCCTGCAATCACGTAAGTCAAGGTGTTGCAGGGATGGTGGAAGCTCTGGCAGAGACACGAGTTTCCTGCCATCATGTAAGTAAAGGTTTCTCAACAATGAAAGGTTTTTGATGTTTGCAGGCAAGCTCTCAACATTGAATCCACTTAGGTGTAGCGTTTCTAAAGACAATAAATTGCCAATGTTGTGAAAGTCTGCTTGTAAGAATGGCAAATTGGATGCATTGTGCTGAATGCACCCAGAATGGTCTGGTGATGTAATGGATTTTATGTGAGGTGATAACTTGCCAACATTGTTACAACCTTCTAGCCAAAGTTCAAAAAGTTTCCTATTACGCGAAATGAATGATGGCAGTGCATATATAGCGGTGTTAGATATGTGTAATATTCTCATTTCCTCTGATGCCACTGAGAATTCCTTGAGAGATGAACAATCAATGGCGTACAGTTCACAAAGAGATTTTGAAAGAACATTAAGGCTTTCAACCTCTCTGCAGTCACGTAAAAACAAACTTCTAAGCTTTGGGAGAGATAAGATGGATGGATGGAGCTGACGCAAGCTTTCACAATGATCAAGAGCAAATCTTTCAAGTTCTTTCGCCTTGGATAAATTTGGGATCTCCATCAGGTGTCGGGAGTTCGAAAGGGCAATTTCCTTTAAATTCACAAGATTCTGTAATAAGAAAGATGCATCACATTGTTCAGAAATCATTAACTTCTTAATCATGAGCCATAACTAAAAGAGAAACCTAAGCATGAATAGAGGCACACCATCCTAGGTGTGGTTCTTGTGAGTGAGCTTCACTTGAGGCAGCACAAGGCCAATTATTACCACTTAGGACTTTCTTTTGTACCTTTACAAATTAACAAAAAATAAAAAATGTAGTATGTATAGCTACATTCATACCTGAACCCCGTCCCAAAGCTTTTTAACCTTGCTACCAGCCATGCGAAACTCCACAAGCTGTTCAGCACAAAAGCTAGACGGCAAAGACTCAAGACAGAATCCATCCCAACAAAGGTACGTCAATTTATAAGGCAATGACTCGAGACCGTTAGGCAGGTACACGTTAAATCCTCCATTACTTCCCCTTCTTCTATAGATTTTAAGAAATCTCATGTTACTCATCTTTGTTAGGAAATCAGAGCTCAAACATAGATCCTCAGTTAGTGAACCCAAATCTAAAATTATGCCTTCAACATCATCGGTTCCCTGTCAAACAAAATTTTGAAAAATAATTGGCAGGGCTATCATACTAGCTACATTATAAAAGAAACATGTATTATAGGAAAGAAATAATTGAATCCACTTGCCTTGTTATATTTCAATACTTCACGCACTTCCTCAGGTTTCCATATTCGACTTCGTCTTCCAGGGTTCTTGATGCATTCTTGACGAACAATTTCCTGACCCATTTGCTGTATCAGGTCATGCATTTCTATCCGATCGAAACCTGAAATTGTTATGAGAGCTTTGTCCAAAAGGACTTCTATCCCAGATGCTATAGAGAATCCACAAGCTTCCAGGTGACTTGTTACCCAATCCCTTGCTTCTCCTTTGAAGAAGCATGCAATGTCTAAAAAGATATTCTTTTGAGCCCAATCTAAGCCATAATAACTCAACTCTAATATGTTATGAATTTCCATATTTGGGGTCTTTTGGACTTTTCTCAATTCACTTTCCCATGCTTCTTTACTTCTTCCACGAAGACTTGCACCCATAACTTTTAAAGCCAAAGGAATATCCTTACAATAGGAAATTGCACTTCTTGATAGATCTTCATATCCTTGTTTAGGCTGTTCTTCTTCAAAAGCAGTCAAACAGAAAAGTTGAAGAGAATGATGAAAATTCAATTTCTTGACCTCATATACTTCATCAACTTGTCTGAATATTTGCTTATTTCTAGTTGTAACAATGACTCTACTTCCCCGTCCAAACAAATCATAATCTTTAATTAGATATTCTAATTGGCCTAAGGTAGCCACGTCATCCAACACAATGAAAACTTTTGTATGTCCAAGCCTACGCACGACAAAATCGGGTACTAAAAAGGGTGCATCAAAACAAAGATTTTCATTCCCCAACAACTTAGAAAAAAGTTCCTTACGTAAAGCTTCGAGTCCATCATGCCTGCTTGAATTTTCCCTAACTTTTGCAAGGAAGCAACCAACTTCAAACTCTGGAGACAGTTTGGCATACAAAGCAGTAGCAAGGGTGGTCTTTCCTATGCCACCCATGCCCTATAGTCCAAGGGTTCTAACGTCACTGGACCCAATTTTTAGTAATGATTCAATCTGTTCACAATTTTCCTCAATTCCAACCAGTCCTTTAAATTGGTTTGGGCGTCTAGGAGTTAGTTTTTGTAAAATGTCTCCAACAATGTCCTTAAGGAGTTCAGCTTCAGTCCTAGCATATGAAAAGGGCAACAAAGAAATAAATGATGTGTTATAAATCTAACAACTTCAAATAAAAAAGAAAAAAACATAACTATAGAAATGATAATCTTGGATCAATACAGTAGTGTAGTAGAGAAAAATTAAAAATATAGTTGTGGAATGAAAATCCAATGACTTAGAGAAGATAATCAACATCTCTCTTTTTTCTACACAACAACCTTCTCAAGTAAACTACCATGAAAATTGTTATACTACAAAAAGTACGCTCACAATGCTCACATGCATGTAACAGTATTAGAAGTTAGCAAGTACACATACACGGCAATTAATGGACATGACTAAATTTTAAAATTTATAAGAAAAGTTAAGGTGTAATAGAGATATCAATGTTTAAAATTTATTTTTTGTGTTATTTAAGAGAAAATAATTGAAATATTTTTCAAAAGTAAACTTCAAAATAGAGGAGTAAACTAGAATAAATTATCATTGCTTATTTGTACATATTACTTCAATGTGAAAAATATACTATTGAAATATCGCTTTTCACATAATGAAAACCTAGTGAGACCTAGGATTGACGAGTATTATTCCAAACCACATAAAGGAAATTCTTGTTACTTTATTACCTCTTGTGCATTTCTTATTTTGTTGTATTCAACTATAATAAAAAAGAATAACTTTTTAACTCTACACAATTAGACACATTCATGGACAAAGAAACTTCACTATAGAGCAGCAATTGCATTGCACAAGCTACACGAAACAAAGAAACAGCTATATCTATCACTATGCAATTTAATTTGATATCTTGTGTCATAGTTTCATCATCCTTATCTTTCTGTTGGATTTAGAATCAAATTTGGCTAACTCTATTTAAAAACAATATATTAACTTTCTCATTTTTTCTTTCAGAATATTTAGTCAATCTCAATTCATTTCATTTACCTCTCTCGAGAATCCCACCCAGCTAAATTGGCTACTTCGGTGAGGGCAACTTTCCATTTGTTGCACCTGGGCTCTCCCTCGGGTTTTGCAAAGGCTTGCTCATAGCTCCCAGTCTGCTTCCTCACATGGGATGGATCTATGTTGAAGAATACTGGCATCACAATTTGCCCTTGGTTTTTCTTGCATTCAAGAATCTTGCAGAGTTCTTCCAAGCACCACTTTGAGGAAGCATAGTTCTGTGAGAGGATTACAACAGATACATGAGAATCTTCGATGGCTTTGATGAGTGCTGGTGAGATTTCATCCCCCTTTTGAAGTCGGTAGTCTATATAGGTTTCAACTTTCTTTTGCATCAAAGCTTCACAAAGATGACTTGTGAAGTTCTTGCGAGTGTCGTCACCTCGAAAGCTCAGAAAAACATCATATTTTTTAGAAGACGCAACAGAAGAAGAGTTAGAGGAAGAAGCAAAAGCACTGATCATTTGCTGCTCAGCCATTTTGAATTCCAAGTGCTGCGCCTGCAATGGTTATAACACTACACTTGAAGAAATAAATATAAGGCTTTTATTTTTCAATGTGTTATTGAAAGTTGAAACTTGTCCTTTATATTATTTGTGGGAATTAATAAGTCTATCTAAGATGAGATCAAACAGTTCAAACTTCAAAGTTCATACTCTTGCTCACCTACGAAAGAACAACTAGACAAATGTTTGCCAAATTGCTAGTGTGAGTTTGAGGTGTTTTGTGATCCTTGGAGATTTCTTTTGCCTTGATTAGTGGCTTGCTTTGGACTTGGGAAAGCTTATAGTCCATTTGAACATGTCAAAATCTTAGTAAATGATTAGATATAAAAAAGCCTAATCACATGAATAATGAGTCAAAACTTCAGATTACACTATAGCAGAGCAGATCAAAACCTGAAGTCCTAAACTTCAAATTCAGATCAATATTTCCTTGACATATTATCAAACAGATGACTGTCTTATATCTAACATTGATCGAAAATTATGCAGTATGTTCAAGACACTGCAGCTGTTTAATGAACTGATTGTTTAGAAATATCTCAACTTTAAATACAAACTGATATTGACAGTTGAATCTTTTATGTTTCGGCTTCTTTATAAGTCGAGCAGTGCTTGATTTTCATCTGTATACCAGAAAACAAAGACTCCTAAAATAGAGAAAGCAGTAAAACACTTAGAACTTGGTCCAATTTGTAATAAAGCTTATTTGATTAGCCTGGAAATAAGACCTGAAATGTGTGTTATAACCAAAGTGTGTTTGCTTTCCATCAAACCAAACAAGGTTGAAATCCAACATGCATGGTTCAGCTTCTATCACTAGTAGTAGGTGCTTCTAGAATATTAACTTAGCCTTAAACAACCTAGGCCATGAGAAAAGCATTGACATCAACTGGAAAAGAACTTAAAGCTGCAAAGCACATGTTCACAACAGCACAGATAATCATGAAAATGGAAACAACTAGAAATTAAACCAACATATCAGTCAAAATTCACAGATCTAATAACTAACTATTTAGATTAAAAGAGAATTTTAGAAGACCAATCTGGATGGCAATTTGAAGCTGATGCCCTTAGAATTATCGTCAGCTTAACAAAAGCAAGTTTGACCAATAATACAAAGAATATAAATGAATGTCTTTATGCACTTCAATGAAAAGTTCATGCTGTCTCACCAAATTTTTTTCTTAAAAAAAAAACAAGTTATTTTTCATCATAGACAACCTTAGAATGGCTCATGTTTTAAAGTCCATAATATATTCTCAGGGCAGCATTCACGTTCTTAACCATTCTCTTTCAGTTAAAACATGGGAAAACAATAATCCACTTAGCCATATCATTTCATCTTTTATTATTTCTATGTGGAGGTGAAACTGAAAATGGAGAAAAATACCTTATCACAGACGCAACCTAACTTCTTGCGCAACAGAAGAGAATATTAAGATTCTTTAGTTCAACGCAAGAGCTTCTGGGGTTTAACAGAGAACAAGTAGTCAACAATTGAATGGTGCATATAAATAAAGAAAACATAGACAATAGATGTAAATATACTGTTCATGTCGTGCAAGTTTCCGAATAATTTCGTTTGCCATGATGTAATGTCTTGACGTGCTTTCTTAGCAGGTTCCTAGTGGGTGTCACATCCTCTGAGCTACACGTTTCATGTCTCTTCACTTTTTGACAATGTAGAATCGATGTGTAGCATTAGATGAATCCAAGGGTTGAAGATTGACTGAATGTGGGTTACCATGTGATACCTCAAGTCAACTGTAGGCAATCCAAATGCCTCTTGGCTTGTCTCGGGAAGATTGATGCAAATGATCCAAATCCAAATGTGTCTTCACGCGCTTTCTTAGCATCTTCATATCATGTACGCTTCTGAGTAGTTTCATCTGCTATAATGCAGAGTCTTCAAATGCTTTTTCAAGAGGCTCCTAGTGAAGTTTCATTTTCTATAATGATGCAGAGTCTTCAAGTGCTTTCTTAGCAGCTCCTAGTGGGTCCCACATTTTCTGAGCAACGCTTTCCATGTCTCTTGACTTTTTGACTATACAGAGTCGTGAGTAATATTAGAATCTAAAGATGAATCAATGTGTAGTGTGGGATACATATTCATAAGAGATGTACCCAGGAGTTGACCACATTTTTGTGTCGTGAGATGGTGTCTTTGTGATACATTCCTAGCTCTTGATAACAGGTATGATTACCAAGTTAATTTTATGGTTAGAAATAAGGATAGCTTCAGGCATTAAAATAAATAGGAGCAAATATGTACATATGAAGCATAAATTTTTCTCAAATAGAAGAAACAGTGTATTTAGATAAAGGCATAATAAATGGTACTAAAAAATGGGCATATATTCTTAATTGTTTTTGGAATCTTGTATCAGTGATTCAAAGTAAAAACAACGATGATATTGGATTTCAAGATGCGTCTCTTTGTTATAGAGCTAGTTAGACAAAAATGTGCTTCACTGTAGGGGTACCTAATATTTTAGAAAATAAAATAAAATTCATGTTATTAAATGGTTTTATTCAGTTCAATTTTTTAATTAAGTAATCAACACATGATTTTTAAAATGTGAATGCTTTAGTATTTATTTTTTGGTAGTAAATGCTTTAGTATTTAATAGTTTAAAATTAATATAAAGAAGAAAAATTTATTTAACAAATTTATTTGTAAAGTAAATGAAATAACACAAGATATTTCAAAATCACAAGATTATTCATGTCTTTTGTCTATTTTTTTTCTTTAATTTTATTTTCTGATATTTCCATGACATCCACTTTATTAGTATTTCCCTCATGTTAAACTCCTTTATCATGCATATTTGTTCAAGACTTAATTAATATCAATAATGTTTATATTATACATATAAAGATTCATCCTTTTCCTCCAATCTTGATACTTCCTATAGATATGCAATAATATAAAAGGACAAGTAAGTTTGCATTCGAGTTCTTTTGAATTAACTTTATAAATAATTTGCACTCATTATTAAGTATAAAAATTTCTTATACAGAAAAAGGGGGGGGGCGGGGGGGGGGGGGGGGGGGGGGGGGGGAACACCATCTTTAGAAAGAGAATACAAATATGAAAAAGAGATATAGAAGTTCAATCTTTATAGGTTATTTAGTCTTTCCAAGTTACTCTTATTGTTAATAAGTTCAAACAAAAATACATGTCACAGCATTACATTTGGTTAGTTAAATTGTGATATACGTATAAGAAAAAAATTGACTAAAAAAATAGTAATTTGAAACTCAACTAATTTGATTTGTTACCTAAGATTGTAATGAAATATTGGAATTTGATCCTTTAATATGTCACCTAATATATTTCATTCAACACTTTCTAACATACCAAGTAATTTTTAAAACATTAAAATAAACTGTAAAAAAAATTTTGTAACCTTCAATCAAAACCCAAAAATAATGTAATAATAAGATGGGATTTTCGTAACATAGTGTTTAGAATTTCTTGCGCTTTTGTAGTGGGGTCCTGCATCTTTATAAGCAACACGTCTCATGTCTCCATACTTTTTGGCTATGTAGAGTTTTGAAGACTGCTTTTACACTTTCTTAAAAGCTTAATTGTGTTTTTGGTGGTAATTAGACAATTTTGATCCCTTGTTTTTATTTTTAATTGTTATACATCTTGAAAATGAGGAATGGTAAGAAATGCAGCGGTTATAAGTGTTTTATGGTTTGGGGTGGAGTAGGTGAAAGGCGAGGAAATAGATGGGTAAATGTGAGTTCATTGAGGCTTTGATTAAGATGTTGGATAGGAAGAGAAGGCCTTGTTGGTGCTTGTGTTGCATTTGCAAGATCCTCGCGGCCTAGCCTAAGCATGGATAGGATAGTTTTGGATTTTGCATTTATGGGTCTGTAACAAAACAATGGGCATCTCTGAAAAAATTAATCAAGGTTTAAATATGATTTTCATTCCCGTACTTTAGCGTTTTTTATGTTTTGTACTTGTAATTTTTTTTTTTCAAAATCGTCCTTGTATTTTAACGCTTTTTCATTTTTAGTCCCTATTATCTAACTCTATTACAAGAACATTAAATTGCTGATGTCAGCACATGACACATCAACAAATGACCTCATGATGACGTTATCATGTGACACGTCAGCACAAGTGACACATCAGCAACAGTGTCATGTCACCATTACTATAAAAATGAAAAAAAAAAATGTACAAAGATGAAAATGAAAAGAAAATATAGTAACTAAGAAAAAGACATATTTGTAGGAACAAAAAAAATAAGCCTTAAATATAATGTGTAAATTTAATTTATACTTAATATAAAATAAAAACCTTAATGATTAAAACACTGCAACCAAAGAATTAGGTACTCCAAGATGAAAGCACTACCATATAATCAAAATTGCTTGGCCAATCCTATGCTCATGTGCCAACTGTAACCCTTGGTGGCTTTCAGGATCAACTACTGTCCCTACAAATCAACACAAGACTTTTCAACTTGCTTTGTCTTTATTCACACGCTTCCCAGGAAACTTCTCAGGAGGTCACCCATCCCAAAATTACTCCAAGTCAAGCATGCTTAACTATGGAGTTCTTAAGTGATGGACTACCGAAAAGTAGATGCATTTTGTTGGTATAGGTAATTAATTCATTTAAGCTGTCCTTAACTGAATAGTCCCACACATGCACAGCCTCTGAATCTCTCTTATTCTGATGTGTATTCGATTTATTCATGTATCCCTCCCACTAGAAGCCTGCCGAGAGCCGCTCCTTATCCGTGTCTCATCCCTTTTGTATCGATGATCACTCCCTTCCCTCATCAGCACCCAGGATGTTACATGCCCACTGACTTCTGCTTGGTTCGTCCTCAAACCACACCATACTAGGAGAGAGGCCTTGCTCTGATACCATTTGTAATGCCTGGCCGTTTTCAAGATCAATGACTATCTCCACAAATCAATATAAGACTTTTAAATGTGCTTTGTCCTCACTCACACGCTTCCCAAGAAACTTTTAGGAAGTCACCCATCCCAAAATTGCTCCAAATCAAGCATGCTTAACAATGGAGTTCTTAAAGAATGGGCTACCAAAAAGTAGATGCATCTTGTTGGTATAGGTAGTACTAATTAATTCCTTTAAACTATCCTCAACTGAACAGTCCCACACCTGCACAGCCTCTGGATCCCTCTCATTTCAGTGTACATTTGATTCATTTATGTATCTCTCCTGTTGGAAGCCTGCCAAGAGCCACTCCTTGTCCTTGCCTGATCCCTTTTGCACTGGCAATCACTCCCCGCCCTTGTCAGCACTCGGGATGTTATACCAACATGATCCAATGATATAAGAAAAACATAATTGTAACACCGGCCAACTCATCATCATCAATCTAAATATCCAATTGAATAGGAAAATGATACATCTATATGAAATGTGGCTAGTTGGACCCATTGTTATGATTAACATAATTATCTAAATTGCTTAACAACAAAGGATGACTAAAGTGTATTAAGTGCACTTTTTCCATTTTTGTGTGTTGCTACTTGTGTTTTGTATAGAGGGCTACCTCTGATTTTAAGGATTTGGTCTTGTCCACACATTCTTCTATAGCAAATTTTAGTTTTTATCATTATTTTTATAATTTTTTTTATTTGTAGGCTGAGGATGTTGTTGTTCTCACATTAGCCTAACACAAATGGCCAAATTTGATTTGACAGTTCAGTTATCTCTTTTAAGTTTTCTACTTTTCTTAATCAATCTAGTTACTCTCAATTGTTTCATTTGATCCGTGACTTTTGTATACCTACTATTAGTACATATTAATTGAGTTTTGTCTTCCTTTTTTTGAATCAATTTTGGTTAATTCAGGTTGTGTCTTAGTTTTATGATTTATCATACAAAGAAGTCTTATTACCATTCTTGCATGTGTTTTTTTCAGTCTTACATTCAATGGTAATTACCATTCTTGCATGTGTTAGTCTTCTCTGCTTCCTCTTCTGCTTAAACTTTTGATTTTGATCAACTTGTTTGGATTTCTCTGAAGTTTGAATCCATAAATAATTGTTGTGCTAATGCTCGTGTTTTTTTCTTTTTAAATAAAATATGGGTTGTGGCTATTATGAAATATAAGAATCCTTTTTGGTAGCTTTAGGTATCGGGTGAAGGTTGTCAGAGTAAATAAAAATAGACAATAAATGAAATCATATGATTGGTTAAATAGCAAAAAATTGTAAAAATAGTCAAAAATATTTAGAAGATATAGCAAAGGATTGGTTAATTATTTTTATGCCTACAAATATGTCCTTTTTTCTTCTTGTAGTTAATGTAATTTTTTTCATTTTTCATTCTTGTAATTTTCTTTTATTTTCATTTTTATTCCCTATAATTTTTTTTTCCATTTTTTATCCCTCTACAATAATGATGATGTGACACTATTGCTGACATGGCAATATTATTGATGTGGCACTTTCTATTGACGTGGTGCTTTTGATGACGTGTCACTTGTGCTGACATGCCACACAATGATGTCTCAATGATGTCATCATGATGTCATTTGCTGATGTGTCACATGTTGATGTCAGCATGACATAAGTAATTTAACTTTTTTTGTAACAAGACAGCAAGAACTAAAAATAAAAAAGCGCTAAAGTACAAAAATGATTTTGAAAATAAAAAATTTACAGAAATGAAAAATGAA
Organism: Spatholobus suberectus; assembly: GCA_004329165.1. Classification (NCBI taxonomy): domain Eukaryota; kingdom Viridiplantae; phylum Streptophyta; class Magnoliopsida; order Fabales; family Fabaceae; genus Spatholobus; species Spatholobus suberectus. Next base: position 26,620,610 of record CM014737.1, on the reverse strand, counting down.
AAAACGGAAAAATACATGGATAAAAATCACATTTAAACCACTAACCAATTATCAACCACTTTTTTTTTTTATGGTGGGGTCTCATCATTGCTTGATCCTTTTTATTTTTTTGAATTATGGGTCATTCTTGATTTGAGAATCCCTGGCGTAAACCAGGAGGGAAGTGCATGACGCAAAGAATGTCTTTTATAACTTTATTTGTGGTTTATGACAGCCATAGAGAAGGCAAGTCAGATTGGCTTTTGTAATTATTTGTGGGGTCTGTTACTCTATTTGGGTCTGTATTTTACTATTATGTTTTAGAGATCATAGCTATTTGGGTCAGTAATTACCATAGCACATAGAGAGGAAAAATATAATAAAATAGAAAAATATAAAAATATTATCATTTTTCTTATGTATCATTTAATAAAAAAAAAATTATTTATTTTTATTAATAAAAAAATCTATTCTTATATTTTAAATTAAAATACATAATTTAGAGATTGAGACTTTCACTCTCTTTGTTGTCTTAATTACATATTCTTAATATTCTCTCTTTTAAATGTATATTTCATATATTATCCGCTAACTAGTAAAAAAATTTCTTTCTTAACAATCTCAACCTTTCATCATTTTATCTTTATATGTATATCTTTTTAACTGTATATTACTTTTAATCTACCATCTATTATTTTTATGTCTAAATTAAATTTTAACATTTTTTTAAAAGAATTTGTTAATTAAAAACAATAATCCACTTAGCCATATCATTTCATCTTTTATTATTTCTATGTGGAGGTGAAACTGAAAATGAAGAAAAATACCTTATCACAAACGCAACCTAACTTCTCGCAACAGAAGAGAATATTAAGATTCTTTAGTTCAACGCTAGAGCTTATGCGGTTTAACAGAGAACAAGTTGTCAACAATTGTATGGTACATATAAATAAAGAAAACATAGACAAGAGATGTAAATATACTGTTCATGTCATGCAAGTTTCCGAGAAGTTTCGTTTGCTATGATGCAGAGTCTTGACGTGCTTTCTTAGCAGGTTCCTAGTGGGTCTCACATCCTCTGAGCTACACATTTCATGTCTCTTCACTTTTTGGCAATGCAGAATCGATGTGTAACATTAGATGAATCCAAGGGTTGAAGATTGTCCGACTGTGGGTTACCATGTGATACCTCAAGTCAATTGTAGGCAATCCAAATGCCTCTTGGCTTGTCTCGGGAAGATTGATGCAAATGATCCAAACCCAAATGTGTCTTCACACGCTTTCTTAGCATCTTCATGTCATGTACGCTTCTGAGAAGTTTCATTTGCTATAATGCAGAGTCTTCAAATGCTTTCTCAAGAGGCTCCTAGTGAAGTTTCATTTGCTATAATGATGCAGAGTCTTCAAGTGCTTTCTTAGCAGCTCCTAGTGGGTTCCACATTTTCTGAGCAACGCTTTCCATGTCTCTTTGACTTTTTGACTATATAGAGTCATGAGTAATATTAGAATCTAAAGATGAATCGACGTGCAGTGTGAGATACACATTCATAAGAGATGTACCCAGGACTTGACCACATCTTTGTGTCGTGAGATGGTGTCTCTGTGATACATCCCTGGCACTTGATAATAGGTATTATTACCAAGTTAATTTTATGGTTAGAAATAAGGATAGCTTCAAGCATTAAAATAAGTAGAAGCAACCATGTACATATGAAGCATAAATTTTTCTCAAATAGAAGAAACAGTGTATTTAGATAAAGGCATAACAAATGGTACTAAAAAATGGGCATATATTCCTAATTGTTTTTGGAATCTTGTATCAGTGATTCAAAGTAAAAACAACGATGATATTGGATTTCAAGGTACTTTGTTATAGAGCTAGAGCTTCGATGTGGGGGTACCTAATATTTTAGAAAAAAAAAATTCATGTTATAAAATGCTTTTATTCAGTTAAATTTTTTAATTAAGTAATCAACACATGATTATAAAAATGTAAATGCTTTAGTATTTATTTATTTATTGGTAGTAAATGCTTCAGTATTTAATTGTTTAAATTTAATATAAAGAAGAAAGGATTTATTTAACAAATTTATTTGTAAAATAAATGAAATAACACAAGATATTTCAAAATCACAAGATCATTCATGTCTTTTGTCTACTTTTTCTTTAATTTCATTTCCTGATATTTCCATGATAACCACTTTAATAGTATTTCCCTCATGTTAAACTCATTTATCATGCATATTTGTTCAAGACTTAATTAATATCAATAATATTTATATTATACATATAAAGATTTATCCTTTTCCTCCAATCGTGATACTTCTTATAGATATGCAATAATATAAAAGGACAAGTAAGTTCACACTCGAGTTCTTTTGAGTTAACTTTATAAATAAGTTGCACTCATTATTAAGTATAAAAATTTTCTTATACAGAAAAAGGGGGGGACACCATCTTTAGAAAGAGAATACAAATATGAAAAAGAAATATAGAAGTTCAGTCTTTGTAGGTTATTAGTCTTTCCAAGTTACTCTTATTATTCATAAGTTCAAACAGAAATACATGTCACAGCATTACATTTGGTTAGTTAAATTGTGATATGCATATAAGAAAAAATTAACTAAAAAATTAGTAATTTGAAACTCAATTGCATTGATTTTGTTACCTAAAATTGTAATGAAATATTGAAATTTGATCCTTTAATATGTCACCTAATATATTTCATTCAACACTTTCTAACATACCAAGTAATTTTTAAAACATTAAAATAAATTGTAAAAAAAAATTATGCAACCTTCAATCAAAACCCAAAAATAATGTAATAATAAGATGGGATTTTCATAACATAGTGTTTAGAATTTCATGCGCTTTCATAGTGGGGTCCTACATCCTTTATAAGCAACACATCTCATGTCTCCAGACTTTTTGGTAGAGTTGTCAAATAGGCTAGGGTGGGGTGGCCCGACCTAGCCCGCCCAGGCCATTGCTCTTTAGCTGGTCAGGCCAAGCTGGCCCAGTTTGTGTCTGAGCCTTTTTTTTTTTGCCCAACCTAGCCCTATGCGGGCTACCAAGCATCGGGCCAATTTGGCCTGAATTTTTTTCAGACCTATTAACGTTATTATTTATTTTAATTATTATTTTTTTTTGTCAAAATTATATAAAATTAAATTATTTAAATCATATTAAATATTTAAAATTAAATTCTATACACTTTCTAGCATAAACGAATATTTTTATTTACAAAATAAAGTATTCATATTAGCCTTTCTTTTTAAAAACATGTGTGACCCTTTTTTCTTAATTTTTTAAATATATTAACATTCTTTATTATATATATATATGACCGTCGCAGTGAAGTTGTTGTGAAGCGATATATATATATATATATATATATATATAAAATCGAGCCCAGTTGGCCTATCGGGTCAAACGGGCCGGCCAAAATGGTTTGGTTTCTTTTAGGTTGCTTTTTTTTGAACCCAGCCCAGCCCATTTTGCAGGCTAAGTGGGCCAGGCCATTGGGCTAGGCTAATTTTGACAGTTCTACTTTTGGCTATGTAGAGTCTTGAAGACTGCTTTTACACTTTTTTAAAAGCTTAATTGTGTTTTTGGTGGTAATTAGACAATTTTGATCCCTTGTTTTTATTTTTAATTGTTATACATTTTGAAAATGAGAAATGGTAAGAAATGCGGCGGTTATAAGTGTTTAATTGTTTGGGGTGGAGTGGGTGAAAGGCGAGGAAATAGATGGGTAAATGTGGGTTCGTTGAGGCTTTGATTAAGATGTTGGATAGGAAGAGAAGGCCTTGTTGGTGCTTGTGTTACATTTGCAAGATCCTCGCGGCCTAGCCTAAGCATGGATAGGATAGTTTTGGATTTTGCATTTATGGGTCTGTAACAAAACAATAAGCATCTCTGAAAAAATTAATCAAAGTTTAAATATGATTTTGGCTCCTATACTTTAGCATTTTTTTATATTTTGTACCTGTAAATTTTTTTTTTTCAAAATCATCCATGTTTTTAATGCTTTTTCATTTTTAGTTCCTATTGTTCAACTTTGTTACAAGAACATTAAATTGCTTATGTTAGCATATGACACATCAGCAACCATCAGCAAATGACCTTATGATGACGTTATCATGTGACATGTCAGCACAAGTGACACGTCAACAACAATGTCACGTTATCGTTACTATAAAAATGAAAAAAAAAAAGAATGTACAGAGATGAAAATGAAGAAAAATACAATAACTAAAAAAAAAGACATATTTGTAGGAATAAAAAAATTAAGCCTTAAATATAATGTGTAAATTTAATTTATACTTAATATAAAATAAAAATATTATTAATTAAAACACTACAACCAAAGAATTAGGTGTCCAAGATAAAAACACTACCATATAATCAAAATTACTTGACCAATCCTATGCTCATGTGCCAATGTAACCCCTGGTCGCTTTCAAGATCAACTACTATCTCCACAAATCAACACAAGACTTTTTAGCTTACTTTATCCTTACTCACACACTTCTCAGGAAACTTTTTAGGAGGTCACCCATCCCAAAATTACTCCAAGTCAAGCATGCTTAACTATGGGTTCTTAAGTGATGGATTACTAAAAAATAGATGCATCTTGTTGGTATAGGTAAATAATTCCTTTAAGCTATCCTTAACTGAATAGTCCCACACCTGCATAGCCTTTGGATCCCTCTTATTAAGATGTGTATTCAATTCATTCATGTATCCCTCTCACTGGAAGCTTGCCGAGAGCTGCTCCTTATCCGTGCTTCATCCCTTTTGTACCAGTGATCACTCTCCTCACTCGTCAACACCTGCGATGTTACATGCCTATTAGCTTCTGCTTGGTTCGTCTTCTAACCACACCATACTAAGAGAGAGGCCTTGCTCTGATACCATTTGTAATGCCTAGCCGCTTTCAAGATTAATGATTATCCCTATAAACCAACATAAGACTTTTTAGCGTGCTTTGTCCTCACTCACACGTTTCCCAAGAAACTTTTAGGAAGTCATCCATCCCAAAATTGCTCCAAATCAAGCATCCTTAACAATGGAGTTCTTAAAGAATGGGCTATCAAAAAGTAGATGCATCTTGTTGGTATAAGTAGTACTAATTAATTCCTTTAAACTATCCTCAATTAAACAATCTCACACCTGCACAGCCTCTAGATCCCTCTCATTTCAGTGTGTGTTCGATTCATTCATGTATCTCTCCCGTTGAAAGCCTACCAGGAGTCACTCCTTGTCCATACCTCATCTCTTTTGCACCGGCAATCACTCCCCGGCCTTCTTAGCACCCAGGATGTTATACCAACATGATCCAATGATATAACAAAAACATAACTATAGCACCAGTCAACTCATCATTATCAATCTAAATATCCAATTGAATAGGAAAATGATAAATCTATATGAAATGTGGCTAGTTGGACCCATTGTTATGATTGACATAATTATTTAAATGCTTGACAATAGAGGATGACTAAAGTGTATTAAGTGCACTTTTCCGTTTTTGTGTGTCTACTTGTGTTTTGTATAGAGGGCTTCCTCTTATTTTTAGGATTTGTCTCGTCCACACATTCTTCTATAGCAAATTTTAGGTTTTATCATTATTTTATAATTTTTTTTATTTGTAGGCTGAGGATGTTGTTGTTTTCATATTAGCTTAACACAGATGGGCAATTTTGGTTTGACAATTCAATTATCTCTTTTAAGTTTTTTACTTTTCTTAATCAATCTAGTTACTCTCAATTATTTCATTTGATTTGTGACTTTTGTATACCTATTGTTAGTACATTTTAATTGAGTTTTGTTGTGTTTTAGTTTTATGATTTATCATATAAAGATGTCTTATCAGTTATTACCATTCTTCCATGTGTTTTTTTTTAAGTCTTACGTGCAATGGTAATTACCATTCTTGCATGTGTTAGTCTTCTCTGCTTCCTCTTCTACTTAAACTTTTGATTTTGATCAACTTGTTTGGATTTCTCTGAAGTTTGAAACCATAAATAATTGTTGTGCTAGTGCTTGTATTTTTTTCTTTTTAAATAAAAATATGGGTTATGGCTACTATGAAATATAAGTATCCTTTTTGGCAGCTTTAGGTATCAGGTGAATGTTGTCATAGTAAATGAAAATAGACAATAAATAAAATCATATGATTGGTTTAATAGCAAAAAATTATAAAAATAGTCAAAAATATTTAGAAGATATAGCAGAGGATTGATTAATTTTTTTTTATGCCTACAAATATGTCCTTTTTTCTTCTTGTAGTTGATGTAATTTTTTTCATTTTTCGTTCTTGTAATTTTCTTTTATTTTCATTTTTAGTCCCTATAATTTTTTTCACAATTTTTCGATATCCTTGATCTTCTCTGTTCAAAATAGTGAAAACCAAAAATCGTAAAACCTTGGTGGCACAATTTTCTTCTATGATTCTACTGCCGCAACCTTCGTCGCCAAATACACCTCGCGATGGCAAACTAGCCTCCTTTACACTGTTTATTCTCTTGGCACCTCACTTGCATCCTCAGTCGATTTTTTTACTTCCTGTTCTAGCACCAAATGCCATCGTAACTTTTGCCGCAAAGTTCGTTATGCTCCTCCTCTAATGGCATAAGCATGTGTTGGACGAGCAACAATGCCTTATCACAGAGCTAAAGGCGGAACTTAATCGCCATCGTAGTGCTCGCCATGGGAGCCCTAGTCTCGACTCCTAATTTGAAGTGACTATCTCGTAGTTGGACTATCCTTGCCACACTCCTCGAGCTTCAACCACAACCTGAGATGTCGTTGCTCTGCCACTATCGCGCCAATAAAGATAAGTTCAATATTACCTTTCTAAACATGATCTAGTAGAAAATGATGCTTAATGTCAATGTGCTTGGATCTGGAGTGTCGAATGGGATTCTTAGACAAGTTAATTACACTCGTGTTATCACAAAATATTGGAATTCTCTCAAATTTACTAAGTAATCCAGCATTTGATTCTTTAGCCAAATCATTTATGAATAGCATGCAACAACTAATATGTATTGAACTTCAAGTATTGATAATGTAATTATGTTTTGCTTCCTTGAGGACCAAGAAATTAATGGATTCCCAAGAAATTGACAAAAACCACTTATGCTTTTTTTTCCCCACTATATCACCTGCATAATCTACATCACAAAAACCACTTGATAATGCAATTGTGTTTTGCTTCCTTGAAGACCAAGAAATTAATGAATTCCTAAGAAATTGACAAAAACCACTTGTGCTTTTTTTTTATTTTCCACTTTATCACATGCATAATCTGCATCACAGAACTAGTGAGATTAAATATGGTACCTTTTTGGTATCAAAGTCCATAGTTTGTAGTTCCCACTAAATATCTCAGGATCTTTTTGACTATAGTTGTATATGACTCTTTAGGACTTGATTGAAATCTAGCATAAAGCCTAACTGAGAATAGGATGTCAAGTCTGCTGACTGTGAGATAGTGAAAAAAGCTTATCATGCTTTTATATTCCTTTTCAGGAACATCCTTTCTTTTTTCATTCTTGTCTAGAATAGTTGATAGATGCATAGGTGTAGACATAAACTTTGCATCTTCCATCTTGAACCTTCTAAGTAACTCTTTGGTATATTTTTCTTAATGAATGAAAATTCCTTCATCTTTTTGAACAATTTGGAGTCTAAGGAAGAGTTTGAGTTCTCCCATTAAGCTCATCTCAAATTCTCCTGTCATTAATTTTGAGAAATTTTGACACATTTTTTTAGAGGTGGCTCCAAAAATGATGTATGTACATAAATCTAAATTATAAGAAGATGTTCTTTCTGAACCTTTATGTACAATGTTGTGTCAACTTGTCCTTTGGTAAATCTATTTTGAATAAAAAATGAGGTGAGTCTTTCATACCATGATCTTGGTGCTTGCTTTAAACCATACAAAGCTTTAATAAGTCTGTAAACATACTAAGGCTTCTTTTCATCTTCAAATCCATATGGCTATATTATGTAGATTTCTTCATTTATGTACCCATTTAAGAAGGCACTTTTCATGTCCATCTAGTACAAAGTGATGTTTGCATAGGCCAATAGTATTTTGATGGCTTCTAACCTTGCAACAGGTGTAAAGGTTTCTTCATAACATATTCCTTCTTGTTGATTGTATCCTTGGGCCACTAATCTTGCCTTGTTTCTAATGACTTGACCTTTCTCATCAAGCTTGTTTTTGAATACCCATCTTGTTCCAATTATTGATTGATCTTTTGGTGGAGGAATAAGATTCCAGACTTTGTTCTTGGTGAATTGGTTCAGTTTTTCCCCCATTGCTTTTAATTAGAAGTCTTCAGAAAGAGCTTCTTTAATATTTTTTGGTTCTATTTGAGAGATTAGGGCCATCATCCCCTTTTCTTTGTTAAGTGCTACTCTTATCTTCTCCTGAAGAGGCTTTTCCAATGATGAGATTAGGAGGGTGTGATGGATTGTAACTCCAACACTTTGGCATGTTGTTCTCTTAACAATCTCTTCTTTCTTGAATATGTTCCTTTGAATTCTTTCCAGATGTTCCTGATTCTTCATTCTCTTTTATGTCCTTGTCTACACCTTTCTCAGCATTATTTTGATCTCTTTAAGTCAACTTGAGCTTTTCAAGCTCGTCTTTTAAATCTGCAACCTTTCTTTTCTTATGTGTAATATTAGTTTCATCAAAAATGACATGCATACTTTCTTCTATAACACGTATTCTTCAGTTGTAAACTCTATATGCTTTAAATGTTGTAGAATATCCTAAGAAGATCCTTTTTTCAAATTTTTCATCAAACTTGCCAAGATTATCTTTGTTATTGAGAATAAAGCTTTTACATCCAAGGACATGAAAATAAAATATGTTTGGTTTCCTTCCTTTCCATAATTCATATGGAGTTTTATTCAAAATGCTTCTGCTAGAAACTCTGTTCAAGATATATCAAGCTAAATTTATAGCTTCTGCCCAAAAATATTTTTCAATACCAGATTCACTTAACAGTCTTCTGCCCATTTCCTGTAAGGTTCTATTTTTCCTTTCCACAACACCATTCTGTTGAAGTGTTCTCAAACAAGAAAAAATATGAGTGATTCCTTTTTCATCAAAAAAATTGTTTGAAAGACATGTTTTCAAATTCTCCTCTATGATATCTCCAAACAGAGATAATTTTAGAACCTTTCTCATTCTGAACTTTCTTACAGAATCTTTTAAATGTATCAAATAACTCATCCTTGCGTTCAAAAGACATGCCTTTCCCTACTGTTATGTTTGAATTAGTTGTAGAGGGTGAAATGGAGAAGGATGAAGTGGGAAGAAGTTATTCCATTGTTCGATTTGTAAAAATAGGAATGGAGCATAATAAAAGAAGATGAATAATGATTCATTCCATTCTATCACTTAATTCTAATTTTCTTTTCTCCAAATTTGAGGTGCACTTGATAGAACACAACTTTTAAATTATAGAATAACTTTTTTATCTTTACAAATTTTATCTTAATCATTAGTCTCTTAAGGATAATATATTTAAAACAAAGATAATATGGGAATTAAAAAGTTATAACTCATTTTGTTCCATCTTTTTTTCAAATAATGAAATGAAATCTTTGTTTCATTCTATTATAAAATATTCAAACAATAGAATGACATTTCTATTCTATTCCATTCTAATCCATCCAATTCTATTATATTATGATACATTTCATTCCATTTTCTACCATCAATCCAAACATAACCTAGATCTTAGCCTCATTTAAAAATATACATCTACTACTATTTTAGCTTGTGCAATACATTGGATTAATCTACCCTATATATTAAATGAAAACAACTATCTTAAATGATAGCGTTTTTAGTTATCATTTTTCAATGAGAGAGATTTTAGGAATTTTTAACCTCTTATTTCTTTCAATCTATCATTTTTAATATCTTTAGTTCTAAATTGAATTTCAATATTTTTTTTAAAAGAAATTATCAATAATTAAAAATTAACATTGTATTACAATAATTGTTTCTTATAAAATTTAAAATATAATCTATATGTTCAAAAATATTTATTTATTATAAATTTTAATTATATTATAATTTATATATTCAAAAGTATTTATTTATTGTAAATTTAAGTTATATAAAATAAATATTTATTATGTGCAATGCACATGTTAAAATATTAGTGTTTATTTTATACAACTAAAATTTATAATAAATAAATATTTTTAAATATATAAATTATATTATAATTAATTTGTAATAAATAAATATTTTTAAACATATAAATTATATTTTAAATTTATGATAAATAATTTATATTGGGATACAAGATTATTTTTAATTGTTAATAATTTTTAAAAAAATTTAAAATTTAATTTAGAAATAAAGATAAAAAAAATATATTGAAAGATATAAGAGGTTATGAAAAATTCCCAAAAATGTTCTCATTAAAGAAAAACTTCTAAAAACGTTCTCATTGAAAAATAGCTCCTAAAAATACTCTCATTCAAGATAGTTATTCTAATTTATATATAGAGAACATATATCTAAATGATAGCAAAGAAAATAAAATACATGGAAACTAAAGAAATTAAAAAAAAATAATACACATACAATAATTCTTACAATATCATTTTTTTTGTGTCTATTTCTCCTTTTCACATTATTATTATTATTATTTCTTAATTATAAATTTTATTGTACAATTTATTATACAAGTATCAATTTTCAAAATTAAATGGGATAGAAAGAAGGGTTTTCGACTTGGGTTAGCACGTGCTTTTCTTTGTATATCTTCTTTCAGGAGTATAAAAAAGAAACAAAACCTTATAGGCCGGGCCCAGTCGTTACATGAGAGTGGATCCACGACCCAACTTCTGCCTATCTAATAAAACGCGAAGCACCTTCCTCAAGAACCCTAATTCCACCGCAGTCTCCGAGTTAGGATTTCTGAAGCCACGAACAGTAGGAGAGGTAGTGTCTTCCGCTTTTCGTCTGCTTTTCACACTTAGCTTAACACAGTTTCACGATTTCGTGTTCTTTGTTCAATTTTAGCTTCTTCTTGTGTAAACAAACCATCGGCGATTCTGAATCGTGTTTGTTTGAGTTGGGACAGACAGGGAAATGGCTCCCAAACAACCTAGTACGGGTTTGTTTGTTGGATTGAACAAGGGTCACGTTGTCACCAGGAAGGAGTTGCCTCCACGCCCCTCAGATCGTAAGGGGGTACGTTTTATTTAATTTAATTTAATTTAAATGTGGTTCAGTTCTTTTCAGTTTCATGTTTGTAATTTTTTGGATTGTAAATTGTGTTGTTGGAATCAAAGTATCATCCAATATGGCTACTGTATTTCTAGTTGATGTGATGAATGGGGGAAATTTTGTTTACCGTTGTCTTGAGAACAAAAAAAGATGCTATTTTGGGTTTGACAATTTTGTGTTCACTCCATTATATGATAATGCAGATATGTTGCCGTTAGAGAATTTCTCTTTTTGAAAAAAAAAAAAAAAAAACCAGTGGTTTATAATGATTTTGAAGATGTGTTGAAGAGCATAGCTTTCAGCCCAGGGAGAGATTGTTGTGTGTACTGGGTGCAATAGATATGTTGATTTTAGTGAATTTTTTTTTTTTTTGAAAAAAAAAAGCCTCAGGGTTCATGAAGATTTTGAAAACGTGTTATAAAGAGTCTTCAGCTCTGGGAGAGATTGTTGTGTGTACTGGGTGCAATGGATATGTTGATTTTAGACAATTTTTCTTTTTTCTTTTTTAAAAAAAAAACTCAGGTTTTATAATGATTTTGAAATCTTGTGAAAGAGTGTAGCTTCAGTCCTTTAAGAGATTTTGTGTCTACTGGGTGTATATTCCAAATTCCCTTAAATGGCTGCGTACCCCCTTTTAAAACCTTATATCTTGCTTTCTCACATTTGAATTTTCCTCCGACTTTTAAGAAGTGGAGTTGGTTGTTAATTGTGGAAGTGGTATATTGTATTTGTTAGATACTTAGATTTCTGATTAAGTATTGTAGTTTTCTTACACAAGAGAACTCCCTTTGTTCTACAATTATGTTGTCTATACATTAGTGAAAATTGTATAACAGTAGCAAAGAATTGAAATTTTTGTTACTTTCAGTTGTTACTACTAGCATTGTTGTTTGTCAGTAGGGAGCACTCAGATTTTGAACTTGTGTTATTTTGTTTCTAAACTGAACTCAATCTTTGGAGCCTTGTTTCCCTTCCTTAGGCTTTTCACCCTTGATAAACTGTTGGTTGTGAAAATTCTACTATTTATGTGGCAATCTGTAGATTGAATAAGACAAGCTAAGTTTAAAATGTTAGAAGTGTCTTCTGATGATGGATCTTCTTTGTTAAGACTCCAGATGTCTCGAGTGAAAATATATGAGCACTGTAATTTAGAAATGAGTGAAAATAAATTGAGCACTGTAATTTACAAAGTCCATTCAGAAATTTTGTTTCTATTGTTCTTTACTTACTTATCTTATTTATGGTCCTAACAATATACTGACTCAACACAGAAAACTAGCAAGAGGGTGCATTTTGTGAGGAACCTCATCCTGAGAGGTTGCTGGTTTAGCACCTTATGAAAAGCGTATAACTGAGTTGCTCAAGGTTGGAAAAGATAAGAGAGCACTCAAGGTTGCAAAGAGAAAGCTTGGAACCCATAACGCGCAAAGAAGAAGAGAGAGGAGATGTCCAATGTTCTCCGGAAGATGAGGTTTTCTATGTTCTTTTGTCAATATTATGCATACTTTATATAATTTATTAATCTGATTGGCATTTTTGAATGTTGATTTGTTGGTAGTGACTATTGCCAATGTTATTTTCTTCATTTTGTGTGTAGGGCTGGTGGAGCTGGAGACAAGAAGAAATAAGTCTTATTTACTCTTTTCTAGTTTCACTAGATGGATCTATGTTTTGATGTAGCTGTCTTATTTTTGTTTTGGTTCAATTGGTTTAGTTCAAGATTTTGCTTCAAGAAATATGTTTTACTTAATCGAGACATGATTTATGGAAAAAAGTACAACTGGCTTATTTTCTGTTTTCCTAGAAACTCAAGCTATAATCTTTTTTTCAAGTGAACTTTGCATTTCTGGTGAGCTGCCTGAGGGGTATATTGCAGGTAAGGTCTGCCTCTGGGTATGGTATACTAAAAATGTGATCAATCATGGTTGGGTATAGGCACCATGTTCTTTGGTTATTATTATTCTTAATAAATTTTTAACCTTTGTATGCCTGGTAATTTTTTTATTTTATTTTTTTGTGTCATTAAATTTCCTGTCCTGTCTTTGTCAAAGTGGTTGTTTGATAAGAATCTTGAGAGAATCACATAACTATATGTTCTAGTTGAAGAGTCTATGGCCTTGTAAATCCCACACCCGAATCCCATGCTTCTTCCGATATGGGCTTCAAGACTCATCTTCATCCTAACAATGTCCTTGGTGAGTGTAGTTGCAACCAGGTCTAAAATCGACATGCTACTGGATATGTTTATTTTTTTGGGGCTTGCCAGAAGGCATCAAAATATGTCAGGTTTCCCTTTAAAATATGACCACTGTTCATACTTAGGATGGTGATATCTTTGTGAAGAGTAACGATCTCAAAGCTTTCTTTTACATAAGTTTTGCAGCAAGAGAAATAGGAAAGGAAGAGAGAAAGGTCTGAGTTAAGCTAAAGGATTTGATATAAATAAAGATGAAAAAAAGGTATTGTGAAAAAGTGATATAGGAGTAACATTTTTTTTTTTTAGAAACATTAGATTGTGTATGGCGCAATGAAATTTCAATGTTTCACAGAGCCAGGAAGGCGTCGGCTGGCCAAAGATTTACTGCTTATGTGTATGGAAGTGAAGTCTTTCTTTTTAATCTAAAGGTAATCGTATGCTTATATAGTTTGAAAAACTATTGTGTTAAAAATGTCAGATTGTGCCATTAAGCCAATCTTTAATCTCCTTAATGACGAAAGCACTATCCAATATTTATTTGAGAATTAGTGAAAATTGTGATGTTTGAAATGGTATATTTTATAAGTTTAATGATTATGTATTATCAGTATAAAAAGTTTTATACTATTAATCAATAATAATAAATTATGGTGTGTATGATTTTTAAAATAGTTATTATAAAAGTCAACAAATTTATTTATAATAGTTTGTGGTTAGATAATTATAAAAAATTTATACTTTCAAAGCATAAACTATTTTTTCATATTTTATTATCTTTTTAGTTTTTATCATTAAGTTTTTGTTTTATAGTGTTACCTTATTTTAATTTCTTTACAATTTTATGTTAATATAGTAGTTAATATATTTTATAATATTAAAAATTAAAATATATTTAATTACAATTTGATTAGAATAAATTGTATTGTAATAAAGTTTATAATGAACAAGTGTTTGTGTTAGTAATTTATTAGGTCAGCTTAATAATGGAGAATTTGGATAATTTTAGATTGTTATATATATAAAAAATAAAAAATAAAAAAACAAATGTCTGTTAGTTCAACGGGCATTCTCGTCTAACTTTGGTAATGTTTTATATCCAAATTGGCTTCACCATCCTTAAAAGGTTATATTAACGTGGAAGTAGTGTGTTTTTAATGTAAAATTTTGAAATAACAGTTATGTCAAAATTGCATTTAGATCTTTTGCGACTATAGTCTATATTTATTGTTACAGGAGGTTTCCCTACAGTAGGCAGAAATGCCTAATGGTGTGAAAAATATTCTCTCCAATTTGAATAAACGGGATGAAATGTCAACCACTTTTAATTTTAATATTGATAAAATTTCAATTATAAATTAGTATTTTAATTTATGTATTGTACAGAATAAATATTTATTTTATATAATTTAAATTTATAATAAACATATAATTTTAAATATATAAATTATATTATAATTAAAATTTGTAATAAATAAATATTTTTAAATATAAATTTATAATAAAAATTATTGTAATACAATGTTAATTTTTAATTATTGATAATTTTTTTAAAAATTATTAAAATTTAATTTAAAATTAAATATATTGAAAATGATAAGTTGAAAAAGATAAGAGGTTAAAAAATTTTAAAAACATTCTCATTAAAAAATGACAATTAAAAATATTTTTGTTGAATTATAGTTAAAAATATTTTCGTTTTAAATAGTTGTTTTCATTTAATATATAAAATGGATGATAAAAAAAATATATGAATGGTTGAGATTGATTAAATTAGACAATTTAGTTTTCTCAATTGGTGGGTTGACGCGTTACTTGTATTATATTCAAAATAACTGGTGTATTTTGTTACAATTGCTTTTAACACCCGCGTTTTTATTTAAGCTTGTATATATTTTTTAAATGAAATTAATTTTTGAAAGTATTAAAATACAGAAATTAATTTCCGAAAGCGATTGACATGGGAGAAAAGCAAAATGAATTGCGGGGAATGGGTGAAGTTGAAGGAGTACGCGAGGGAGTCCATGGTTGGAGTGGCGGAGTTTGGGGAACGAGGACGGAGCGACACTCCCCGTCGACGGTGTCGTTTTACGGTTCGCTCGTGGGCCCGGTCGACTTGCTGAAAGTGAGGAAGAACAAAATTGGGAGCGCCGAGTTGGAGAGGTTGGGCGTGGATTTGAACACCGCGAAAATTGAGAGAATGTCGCAATCAATTTGAGAATTCTGGTGTTACTGGAAACGTTAAGGTTATGTTTAAATTAGCAGTAAAGGTAAGAATAGAGAGAAACAGAGTGGGAAGAGAAATTATTCTATTGTTTGGTTTATAAAATTAAAAATAAAATATAATAAAAGTAGGTGGATCATGATTTATTATATTTTATTACTTAATTTTAATTTTTTTTTATTAAATTTGAAGTGTATTTGATAGAATAAAATTTTTAAATTATAATTTTTTATTTTTTTTTACAAAATTTATCCTCTCTTAAAGACAATATCTTTAAAATAATGATAATATGAGAATTAAAATGTTATAACTTATTTTTTTTAATTTTTTTTGTAAATAGTAAAATAAAATTTTTGTTTTATTTTATTATAAAATATTTAACAATGAAATAACATTTTTATTCTATATAATTTTAATTTATCTTATTTTATTATATTTCGATTTATTTCATTTTATCTTTAACTACCAATCCAATCATATACATAAGTGTGGTTCCTTCCTTGTAGAATTTACTGGTACTGCACGTTGAGTTTTGACAATGCTGCTACTGAGGCATTTGTTGGATTACGATGCAAGGTTATGTTTTGTAACATTTGCGTTATTGTTAGTTATATAGTTGTATATTCATTCCACTTTTCTTTTTCATACAATTACAGTTTATCAACGTCAGACCTTGTTTTCTATATGTTTGAAGGTATTTTTGAATTTTTTGAAAAATATTACAACATGTACTCTTATAAGGGAGGTTACTGTAAATATTAAAAAAATGAATAAATTATATATAATCTTAAAAAAATTTCAAAAAAATATCAATGTAATTTACTTTAGTTTATCTACATCATTTTTTATCTGTATTTCTCTTCATCGTATCATTTATTACATTTTAAATTTTTCTCTTTTCTTTCTCTTCTTCTTACTTGCAATTTCTTTAACTAATAAACTTCATTTTGCCTTCCAAAAAAACAAAAAAAAGGTAATTATACATACATACCTCAACATCACGTGCACTTCGTTAACACTTATTTGTTTATTTTTTCTATTTCTCTCTCTAACTATCATGTAGTGCTTATCATCGTTTTCTTAAAAAAGATTGTCATTGGGCGTGTCTAACACCTGATATTTGGGCCAGTGAAGTTTCAAATGAGTAATAAATTCACAAATTTACAATAATGATGGAAAAAAGAAGCTGTTTTTACCTTCACGGCCTAGAACTCCACGGAAAGTAGGCATAAGCACGGAACTCCATGTGCACACACATTGGCTATTTATTAACATGATAAGATGAAGAAATCAATCAAAATAATTACAAAAGAATTTTACTCATGGTAGTAAAAATGATCTGTGGCTGCGATTTTGTCTGCAATTTTTCTTAATGTCAAAGATCATGATGAAATCGCAATTGTGGCTGCAATATAAAACCTTGATTTTACTTTTATTAACAAAAATTATCTTATACAACCCATTCCCTCCTCTGTTAGCAAGAAAAGGGAGATAGAGACAATAACATGGTTTTCCTTGACAAAAACATGATTATATTAGTGACAGCCACATCATGCCAAGATTTTCATTCGCAGAAACGCATGAATTTTAAGGTTGTTCATCTTATTTTGATTGATATAGAATTAAAGACTGAGCAGAAGAATTATTTGAGGCATTCAAACTCATCTCTTCAACAGTTCCCATTTTTTCTTGCCAAAATGCCAAGTGAAAAAATAATGTCCTTTTGCAAATAGTAGCAGAGCAAATGGGGGTGGGAGGAAATAAATAACCAGTAGGTGCACATGTAGAAGCAAGTGAACCACCCTAACACTCAAAGCATCACTTACGTATATAATGTTCAAGACCAATGACCGTTGAGTGCTAGCAACATATTCACTAACATACTCTTTTTAATGCACACTTTACTATTGATTAAAATTTATTGAAAACTATAAAATCAGAAGAGAGACTCATTAAAAAAGAAGTAAGATTCGTCAAAATTTGTAATTTTCAATAAATTTTAACTAATAGTAGAGAGGATGTTCAAAAGAGTGTGTTAGTAGCATTCCTCGTGACTGTTTTACTGTGGTCTACATCAATTATTCATTTTTGACCAAAGAAAAGGAAGAATACAAAGATAAGATGAACCAGGCTTAATTTGAAAGTTTGAGAACCCAGAAGAAGCTGGTATTCATATATTTGTAATATGACATCCTCCTCCTTCCACTCCTTTTCACTAACTCCTTACTTGAAGTTGTTATAGATATCAAGTTTCTGTTTCATAAACTCTATGATTTTCCGGTTCATTTCTAACTTTCTTTTTCTTTCCAGTTACCTTGTGACTCATACATATTCCAGTGTTGAGACAAAGGAAGATCCAGTGTCTACTTGTTCCGATCCAACACCATACTTTTTCTCTGAGTTGTTTTGGAAATTGAATATGTTGTACTTCTTTGTCTCCTGTTTATTTCTTTGTGTGTTGTTTTTCTTTGTCTCTTGGTTATTTCAAAAACTGAAGGGTGTAGAGGAAAAATCCAAGTCAGACAGCAACACTCCTCAAAAAAAGTATGATGTTTTTGTTAGCTTCAGGGGCCAGGACATCCGCTGCGGGTTTCTTAGCCATTTGATTGACACTTTCCAAAGGAAGAAAGTAAATGCCTTTGTAGATGATATACTTGAGAGGGGGGAAGAAATATGGCCATCACTTGTTGGGGCAATTGAAGGAGCATTCATTTCATTGATCATATTCTCACAAGACTATGCTTCTTCTCATTGGTGTTTAAAAGAACTTGTAACAATACTTGAATGCAGAGAGAAATATGGACGGATTGTAATCCCTGTTTTCTACCATGTAGAACCCACAGATGTACGACATCAACTGGGAGTTACAAAAATGCATTTGCCGAGCATGGAATAAAATATAAGACCAAGGTGCAAATCTGGAGAGATGCTTTGAATAAATCTGCTGATCTATCTGGAATTGAATCATCAAAATTTCGGCAAGCTCTTTTTTCCCAATAAATGTTCAATATTTTCTAGCTGTTATATAGTTACATGCATATTATCACATTGTGGTTTGTTGAATTGCAAAAAGATGTAACCTTTATTTTTCTAGATTGTTTTTAGTAGAATATATGCTTTTTAGTTATTACTTCTGCATATATAATTTTAGCCAATGCCCGCTATGCTAGAACTCTGATGGGACCAACCATTCTTTGTTGTTCCATTGAATTTAGAGGTTAAATTACATATATGTCATTCCTAAATGATAAATATTTGTGTGTATCGTATAGAAATGATGCTGAGCTGGTTAAAGAAATAGTTAATCTTGTGCTGACAAGGTTGGCTAATCCGCCAGTTAGCTCAAAAGGACTTGTTGGAATTGATGAAAGGATTGCAGACGTAGAATCATTGATAAGCAAAGAGTCAAAAGACACTCGTCTTATTGGAATTTGGGGTATGGGCGGTGTCGGCAAAACAACCCTTGCAGAAGAAGTATTTAACAAACTACGGTCTGAATATGAAGATTGTTATTTTTTAGCTAATGAAAGAGAACAATCAAGCATACATGGAATTATTTCTTTGAAGAAAGGAATTTTTTCTGAACTATTAGCAGATGTGAAAATTGACACACCAAATTCATTGCCCAATGATATTGTTAGAAGAATTGGTTGTATGAAGGTTCTTATTGTTCTTGATGATGTGAATGATTCAGATCACGTAGAAAAGTTACTGGGATCTCTTGATAATTTTGGATCAGGTAGTAGAATAATTGTAACAACTAGAGATGAGCAAGTGCTTAATGCTAACAAAGCTGATGAGAGATACCATCTTAGAGAATTCAGTTCTGATAAAGCACTTGAACTTTTCAATTTGAATGCCTTTAGCCAAAGTGATCATCAATGGGAGTATAACGAGCTATCAGAAAGGGTGGTTGATTATGCCCAAGGGATTCCATTAGTTCTTAAGTTTTGGCTCATCTTCTTCTGGGAAAAGAAAAGGAAGTATGGGAAAGTGAGCTAGACAAACTTAAAAAAATGCCCCTTACAAAAGTTTATGATGTAATGAAACTGAGTTATGATGATCTGGATCGCAAAGAGCAACAAATCTGTTTGGACCTTGCATGTTTCTTTCTTGGATTGCATATAAAGGTAAATGTGGGCTATCTAAAATCTTCATTAAAAGATGATCAAAGTGATAATTCAGTGGTTGTTGGGTTAGAAAGGCTAAAAGACAAAGCTCTTATAACTTTCTCTGAGGATAATTTTGTATCTATGCATGATAGTTTACAAGAAATGGCTTGGGAGATTGTTCGTCGAGAGTCTATCAAAGACCCTGGAAACCGCAGTTGGTTGTGGGATCCCGATGACATTTATGACGCATTGAAAAATGACAAGGTTAGATCCTAACTAAATATAACATCTTTTGATAACATCTTTTGAATAACATTTTAATCTTTGTTGTGAGAAATGAGGCTTTTGATGACGTTTGCAATTTTCTCCTACATTGATGGCAGGTTACTGAGGCATTAGAAGTATACGAATTCACTTGCAAAAATTTAAGAAGCAAAAGTTAAGCCCTCACATATTTGCTAAGATGAGCAGACTACAATTTCTGGAAATCTCTGTGCTATATAATTATGATTGCTTCAATCAACATAATATTCTTGCTGAAGGGCTTCAATTTTTGGCAACTGAACTAAGATATCTTTGCGGGTATTCTTACCCGCTGAAATCATTGCCAGAGAATTTTTCTGCCGAAAAACTTATAATATTGAAATTGCCACACAGCAGAATGGAAAAACTTTGGCATGGAAGGAAGGTAAATATATTTGTCTCACTGTTATAATTTACTGTTAATTCAAGGAATACAAAATTAACTATTTTAGCTCATGTGATATCATCATTTTGTTTCATTTTATTACAGAATCTGGTGAATTTAAAAGAAGTTGACCTAAGTTACTCCGGGATGTTAAAGGAACTGCCAGATTTATCAAAAGCTACAAATCTTGAAGTACTGCTTCTCAGTGGTTGTTCTATGTTGACTAGTGTACATCCATCAATTTTCTCTCTGGGAAAACTTGAGAAATTAGACCTTTGTGAGTGCTGGTCCCTTACCATACTCGCAAGTGATTCCCATTTATGCGGCCTCACTTATCTCAACCTTGGTTATTGCGTTAATGTGATGGAATTCTCACTGATATCAGAGAAGATGAAAGAACTGAGCTTACGATGGACGAAGGTCAAAGCATTTCCCTCATCATTTGAACATCAAAGCAAGCTTAAATCGCTACTTCTAGGATTCAGTGACATTCAGAAGTTACCTTCATCCATCAACAATCTTATGCAGCTGCTACATCTGGAGGTAAACTATTACAGCAAGCTTCAAACAATACCAGAGCTTCCCCCGTTGCTTGAAACTCTAGATGCCAACTATTGCAGTTCACTTCAGACTCCAGAGCTTCCTCAATTCCTTAAAACTCTAATGTCAAAAAGTGCAAATCACTTCTGACTCTACCAGAGCTTTCCTCGTCCCTTGAAACTCTAAATGTCCAATCCTGCACTTCACTTCAGACTCTACCAGAGCTTATTCTTAAGACTCTAAATGCCAAAGACTGCAAATCTTTGACAACTGTATTGTTGTTCCTTTCAACGGCTGCTGAACAATTAAAGGAAAACAGGAAACGAGTTATGTTTTGGAATTGCTTGAACTTGAATGAGCATTCTCTAGTGGCGATCGGGTTGAATGAACAGGTCAACGTAATGAAATTTGCAAACCGCCACCTATCTACACCAAAACATGATCATGTTGAGAATTACAATGACTATGATTATAATAACCATTCCTATCAAGCTGCTTACGTGTATCCAGGAAGCAGTGTTCCAGAGTGGTTGGAGTATAAGACAACGAACGATTATATAATTATTGATCTCTCTTCTGCTCCATCTTCCCCTCTGTTGGGCTTCATTTTCT
The DNA here is from genome assembly GCA_004329165.1 of Spatholobus suberectus. Classification (NCBI taxonomy): domain Eukaryota; kingdom Viridiplantae; phylum Streptophyta; class Magnoliopsida; order Fabales; family Fabaceae; genus Spatholobus; species Spatholobus suberectus. The sequence goes on along the minus strand of CM014737.1, from coordinate 26,598,983 downwards.
GCTGCATCCTTGGTAAGTAAGGAGACACAGCACAGATTGAAAAGACTTGATGTTAACATCACTATAAGTGGTGAGGGTGAAGGTAAAAAGGACAGTGTCAGAATGGAAATAGATTGTTGGCATTTCTCAATTAAATCAGATCATGTGTGTGTGATGTATGACCAAAGATGTTCTGGCTTCCTAAATAGCAGAGCCAAAAATCAAATAAGGTTTAAAGTTGAGGTTATAATGGGGGTACGAACCTACTCCAAAAGAATTTTTACACCGCAGAAGCAGCTGTTAAAAGGATTTGGGATCAGCCCAATAAGCACTTCGGCATATGACAGCTTCAATCAACAAATGGAATTGCGTGACTCAATGTTTCAATTCATTAAACAGATGGAATTGAGCAGTGCCTTGTATCACCCCAGGTATTGCCTTTCTGTGGTTTACGCTGAAATCTTCGATTTAGAAGAATGTGTATTAACAATCAAGTTATTAACATGGGTTCTTATAATTGAAAATTATCATGTGGACCTACTAAGTTCTTAAACAAACAAATACAAGTATTGATTACTCAAAAGAAAATAGTATGCAAGCATACTCAAAACTACCAAGGAAGATACTTGTATGCATGTACTGTTATTAGTAAGGAATATAGCCCTAGTCCAAGTTGCTGTGGCACTTTCCCTGGCTCTGACATTCTTGTGAATATTGATCCATACATTATCTCATATTGTTAATGTGTCTATAGGAAAGGACACATAACTAAGAGTGTCTTCATGTCACACTACAAAGAAAAGAAAAAAAATAAAATTATTGGTTTCAGAAACTAGTGACAAGATCCTGCTGAGATATTTTTTCTTCCTTTTGAGTTTTGATTCTAGGAGTACCATATTTCTTTTTTACGTATTCACAAAAATGTATCATAAAAATATAATGATAGATGAGGACTGTATATGTAAAACAATTTGAAATATATAAC